>VYYJ01000124.1:0-101416 GCA_021029165.1 Cyphoderus albinus | reverse complement strand
GGAACGACGAATATAAGCGGCATGTTAAACCCAACAAGAGTATTGGATTGCCCGTTAGAGAAACTCCATCCATTCATTCATTATTCACATGATGGGGCGCACTTCTGCTCCACATCCACATTCTCTCTCTTTACTACACTTTCACTATCGTTTCCATTGTGAGGAGGAAGTGGGTGAAAAGTAAGTAAAGAAATATTAGCTACGTTCGCGGTCCACGACTCACTCTTGAAAAAAAAAACATTTTTTTCTCCCTAACTAACACGTATTCACGAAAAAGCCGCGAATCGGTTTTCCATCTCTGCTCTGTGAAAACTCTGTGATTTCTCATTTCTACACTTACTTGCTTAAATGCTGATTCTCATCGAATTTTCGTCGCAAAAATCTTATTCCAGAATCGTGTCAGTCGCAGCAGCAGACTTTGAAATAGTGTCAGCGGTCATCCTCTCATTTCCATGAACGAAACCAGAAACCCCCCGACGTGACCACGGAAACCACTAAAACTAATCAAGTGGGCTCACTCTCATTTCACATCGAGCCAACTGACATTTAAAAAAATATCTTACGTGTCTGTACCTATACGTACTATAAAGGAGATAAATATTTTGTGAATATTTTATTTGATAATTACGGGCCATAAAAATGTCACGTTCCATTAATTACCGTCTGTTTTGAGTTCATCATCATCATCGAAGAGTTGAAGGCTTGAAAATTAAACTGAAGTGAAACTGAGTGATAAAAAAGAGGGGTGAAAATAATGACTGAAATCGTAGGTGAACACCAATAAAAACAAAGCGAAACAAGGTCGGCTTTCAATTATCGCTTCGATTTTCTTCCTGTTATTTCATTTTCGCTTGGAGCAGGCACGGCAGGCTCGAAGTGAATAAATAGCTTCACGATACCTTTACATCGTGTACATACGTACGCTCGAGTTGTAGTAGTAAACGACGCCATGCATTTTTGATTGATGAATGAAAAATGAGCCGTATGAACTATTCTTGTATTGTATGTGCGTGAAAGTTTCCGGTGATAGTATTGTAGACCTACGTTTTCCTATTTATATGATAGTGCCAGGCCGTCCATGAGACTTTAGCGCACTTTTTTTACTCATGGCGAGAGAAAAAGATAAATAATTTTGAATACCAGGAAAAAGGTACAATTGTCATTCATAAAAATAAAGTTAGGTAAGTGAATGGGATTTGCCGGACTTGGAGCCGTTTGCCTCATTCATCATTCAGTCAACTTTTTTCTCATTTTCTATTGATTGAAACTGAAATTGAACACTGGAGGTGGAGGGATTTCAGGTGAAAACGGGGTTTCTCATGTGATGATGAAAAACACCTCGTTTCTTAGAAGCTGGAAAAAGTATTTTTGGCCGAGCGGCTGAACAATTTCATGGAAAGATAAACTGGTGTAAATTTGTTTCTAGAAAATGTAGTGAGTTTGGTGGTAAAACTCTGGTTTCTCTTCGTGTGTCGCCGTCCGCAAAATCAATTGATAGAACGAGGAACTGAAACTGAGCTGGAATAAGAGACGATGATAGGAAAACGAGGAAAATTTAGAGAGTGGCTCAGAGCTGGTACAAAGTGTAACAAAAAATTCTTCTTTAGTCTGTGGCCAATTTAGATTTAGACTGTATAAAATGAAGTTACAATTTTAACACAGTGCAAAATACTGACAATGAACAGAAGGAAAAGTGGACTTGCTGCGGCCGTTATGAGGAAATGTGGTCCATAACTGCGACATTATAAAGGTTCAACTGTCTGTGAACACTTGACATTCTGTGACATGACATGACATGGCATGACATTACATAATTATGGAATCTAATATTACCTTACGTTACGTTACGTCACAAGTCCGGGCTCACATTCCATCCTTGTGCTGCGGTAATCACTTTGACTTAAACCGGCTTCGTTTGGCTTTCAGTTTCAGTTCACTGCTGCGGTAGCGGTGCAGTAGGAGTGTGGGAAGTGAGCTAGCGAGTGATTCGCGGAGAAAGGAGAAATGTATTCATAAGACACAATAGCAAGGCAATGATAGATAACATTAAGAAGAAAAGTAAATAATCGCATTAGTTTTGTTCATTCCAGCCGCGTCCATCAATCCGCAGAAGAAAAATAAAAAAAGTTCTCGCGTCGATTGGATAATAATATTACATTAGGATATTTTGGTACTATTACTCTGCTTTTGCTTCGTGCTTTCTCCCATTGATTATAGAGTACGAGTGGAAGAGTGGATAATACAAAGTTTTTGTGAGCGGACAGGAGTGTGACTGTGACTACTTTACCTCTCCTCTTCATCGTTTCGGTCGACGAACGACCACGGAACTCTTGTAGGCACACACATATATACACACACTCACCGACAATTTATTATATGGAACGTGAGTCACTCAGTGAGTGAGTAAGCGAGCGAGCGAGCGACCATCTCTATGTACATTTGTAACTCTTCTCCAGTTTAGTTTCGAGTAGACAAAGTTGTGGATTCTTGATCGATAAAATATTATCTACTTGAGTTTACTTCACTTACTTACATACAAAAAAAGGGACAGACACACGCAGCGGAAAAGCGAAAGCCAGAATACTTTCGCAATATTATTTCTCTTTCTCTGCGTGTGTGAGAGACAAAAAATAGTACATTGTAGAGTTGTCTGCGTGAAGCCAGCTTGAGTTTCAAAAGGAATTAGTTTTTGTCCTGTTCTCGATGGCTGTTGCTTTGAATAAAGTTACTTACAAGAGAACAGGAATTGGACTTGGCCGACCTTAGGAAAAAGAGCGGAAACCGGAACAATGTCCTTACTCATTTGATATGCATTCTATTGCTTACATTACTTCAACAAGCACCAGACAGGAGCTGCACTTGATTTGTGAAAGAAAAAAAAGAAAATGAGCCTAGCATTTTTTCTTTCTCCACTCCAGACAAAACTTTTCTCTCTCAAAAAATAGAATAAAATAAAAGGTATAGTTACTATAATGCAATAAGGAGAAGTGAGTGCATGTGGCTGTTTTGGGTAAGCGAGTGAATATAAAGAGAAATGAGATAAATCAATTTCAAGAAGACGAACGGGCGAAACGAAATATTATTCTGCTTGCCACTATTTCTAACTGACAAGAAATAGCGAGTTTCGCATAGTGAGAAAAAGAAAGTGAATCGAAAGAAAAAACGACAAAAAGTGAAAGCAGAGAAAGCGAAGCCGTTTTTAAGTTGATCATCTCTTTCGTGATCTTGCCTTCTTCTATGCCGCTCCGGTGCTTTGATTTTTTGAGAAAAAAATGGCAGAGAAGAAAGAATTCCAGGAGCATCGCCGCTCCAAACGCCAATCCATTTGATTTGAGAAGGAAAAGGGAAGTTGGCTAAGAGAGAAAGAGGAATGTGAATAAGAAGAGGGCGAATAATGGAGTGAATGAAATGGAAACGTCATCATTGTTCCCTGCTTCGTATTCCACTCCATATGCCACACTAACCGTATTTGTTTCTCCACAACGAGCAGACGAAACATTTAGAGACTTTCTCTTTTCGGAATAATAAAACCATTACTTGAAGCCCTCGAGAAGAAAGTGCAGTCAGTTAGTGACTGGGAATGAAAAAAGAGAAAGCTAAATTGGAATGCATACAAAAATGGTGTTCCATTGTAACTTAATGTAACTTTATGTAATGTAATAGAATGTAATGTAAGTAAAGTACCGACAGCCCATCAACTAGACACACACAAACAGAACTTAATCGATTCCATCAATTTTTCATAAATAACCCCCAACAAACGGAAACCGGGAGAGTAGAGAAATGTGCGGGAAAATAAATGCAATGGTATTTAGATAGTGGAAAGCTGTGTAAGTAAGTACTGAAGAGAACCAAAGTGCAACAGACATTCTATGTGAAACGACTCACTGACTGACTTTCTCCGGTGAAAGGAGAAAGAAAAAACGTTCACGTCTTCAGTGGTTGGTACATTAAGTGCAGCCTTTCCACAAACTGCAACTTTCCCCTTTCATCATTCTTCGTAATCATTACTGTCATTGACAAGCCCATCGAAAGCAGCAACGTCATCACATCACATCGACAATTTCTATGATTATCGTCACTCACTACGGCACACAGCACCAACCGGCAGCCAACGACAGACAGCCACTACGCTACATTTCATCTGGACTAACGACGAGAAACAAAATGGAGAAACAAAATTCTCACTTTTTCAGTTCTGCGAGAGTTTCTACATACACACGAGGACAGCGAGAAAGATTAATTAATTAATTGAAAGAAAGGTAAATGGAAGTGGTGGCCAATTAATTGGTAGCTATTCTCACATCAATGGTCAACTCATAGTATCATACCGTTTATGTGTGCTTATCGGCTTTCCAAAGAATAAAAGTGAGAGGAAAAAAGGAAATGTTTGAGCAAAATTCCTTAGCATTCATCTCCAGATTTTTCCATTGGATGAAGCTGGAGAGAAAAATTGACATCTTAAACGTTATCCATCCCACATACATACTACTACCATTACTTAGACTTGGCGGTCAGGATCACGATTTACCTTGATTCTTTGCGAAGCAAATGGCGCGCAACTTTTTCTATTTTCTTTCACCCGTCGTCATTCTCTGAGTGAGTGCGTGAATGAGTGAACGAGTACCATATCAGAGAAAGCGCTTTTCCTTCCTGTTGATATAAATTGAATTTAGGCAAATACAATGCGAGTGAGATTCTCGAATAAAAAAAATCACACACAAACACATGAAACAGGGAGGAAAGGAAACGTAAAAAATAAATATGTGTGTGTTTATGGTGACATTTAGTAGATAATAGTTTAGCATTGTAAAATGAAGGCTTTCAGTGAGCGAACGATGTTTTTCCTTCTTGTTGTACAATTTTTCCTATCTCGAAATAATATTGGTAGCAATGTGATATAATGTATATATACCGTATCTACCTAATAGTATATAGACTACCATAGGCCACAATTTATACGGTGAAAGTAGAGAAAGTGTGGCATACTCCATTATTAGGTAGTTTTCGAATGAGGCGTGTTGTCAAAAAATGCGGTGACATTGAGTAGGACTCCAAGAGAGAGTAAGGGGAAAAAATACAACCGAAAAAGGCCAAAGCCATGGTAGCACCGTAGAAAGGAGAAAGCAAAAATGTTGTACTTTCACGAGTTGGAATTTAAAATAGAGTAGAAAGGAAAAGAAACGCATTGGAAAATGTGGAACAAACACATGTCAGAGAAAGTGGGGAAAGCAAAGGACTGAATTGTTTTGCAATGGGCTGTGGAGTAGGTTTTTGGAAGAAAGGCAAATACGCGTTTAAGGAGGATTTTTTTGCATCGTCACTAATAATCAGCATTAAAAAGAAACAAGTTGACAGTTTGAGGTTTGGAATTACGATGACCGAGTACTGAACTAGAGAAAGTTGAAAGACGTAGAAGTGTTGAAGGGTAGGAGAAAAGTTGGAGGGGAGAGTGAAATATTTGAAAGCGTAGGAAAATAGGAATAAATAACGCGGAGAGGTCACTGGTCACTTTTGAAGTATTCCAGGCACGAGTGGAGCACTGGAAATAATAACGATTTTCAGCTCACTCGTTTCCACCAAGAAGATTTTTATTTTTCATTTTTGTGGAATCGAATGGATATGTAGGTAGTAGTAGTACATTGGAAAAGGCGTGGATTAGCATTTGCTCATTTTTTTCCTGCTTTTGTCAACTGGTTGTTATATCCTAGAGAAGAAAACTTTTTTACTCTTACTCGTCTTTCCACCTTTTCTCTTCCATTTTCTCCACTTTCACCACTCTTTTACTTTCTTTATTTCCTTCGACGCGGAGTTTTCGTCTGAATTAGCGGAATTAGAATGAGATGAGAGGAAAGGGAAGGATGCCGTTTTCACGGGATAGACTACTCTACTTTTAAAAGCTTCCATTTTATAGCAAAGTGAAGTCAACTTTTTTCGTTTTACTTTCTATTTATTAGAAAGAAGACGTTTCACTTTTCTGCGTAGGTTGGCGAACCCTGTGAAATGGATTTTCTTGTTGTTTTTAATTCCTTTTCCAGTTTTATTTCTTATCCAGTTTTGCGGTGTACACAGAAAAAAAAATCCTCTCCACTTTTCTGCGCATTTCGAATTTTCACTTTTCTCTTTCCTCCGTTCTCAACTTTCTCTCACTCTCTTAACAAATTTATTGCCACTTTTATTCGGTTGGCGTCCTCGCTCCAGAATTAGCAGAGTATTGTAGTTCGTTAGTTAGTTGGGTTGTTAGTGGAGATTGTCGAGCTGAGCTGAGTATGAAAAGGGGATAATTTTCACCCACCTATCGACTCATCTTCATGATCATCAAGTAGAATGACACCGCCTCTCCAAAACACGATCAAGCTTCGTCTGCAATAAACGAACTCAAAACTATTTACAATTCGCTGGGTAACGAAATAAAGCGGAATATAAAATGCACTGTAATTTTCGCAATTCAAGAGAAAGGAAAAATGTGTTCATAGAAAATAAAAACTCGTGAGTAAAATGGTAAATAGAGCGTACCAGAGGTGCCTGGTGGCTTTCTGTGGTTGTCGGGGTCGTTAAAAAAGAAGTGAAATGTCCATGAAAGACTTCCGTCATGTTCTGGGCAGTTCATTTTGAAAAGCAGTTTGAATTTTTTTGCGAAAATAATAAATGCTGCAAGCATCTAACCGCTTTGGGAGGAGGAAAGTGTGGATTTTATTCGTTTCGTGCGCCCGACCCGCCACAGTAATCCAAGTCATGTCTCACTTTCTCAGTTGATCACCCTTTATTATTCTTTGTGTCCGGCTTGGCTGGAGAAAAGCGAGATACTAGAGGACAGGACAGGATAGGACATGACGAGTTGGGACGGGAGCGTGAAGCTAGAAACCTTGCAGAAAACATTTTTTCCTGTGCTTGCGGTTGGTCCATGTTCACAGTGAGATTAGAGTGTTATGTGAGGAGGAAAGGTAATGAGGAGTGATTTCATTTCAGGAACCGACTACCAACCTCATCTCCTCTTTCATCATCATCAACATCGTGCGATGTGATCATGAGAGAATTCTACGGAGATGTAGATTGGTTCGAGAAAACATTCCATTTTTTCATGTTTGTATGGCCATGTGCGATCAGCATGAAGATGTGGTGGTGACTTTTTACCAAAGTCCCCTCTTGCTCTGCCACCACCACATATTGAGTTGGGTCAAAGTTAAAAAATTCCAGCATCACATTTTTATGCTGAGTACAGTACATTCAGGATGAAGATGTGGTGGTGCAAAGGGACCCCTTGGTATTTCACCTCCAAATGTTCATGCCCACCGCTATGTGCGATCGATGTTTTCTCTGCTCACGTTGTGTCGCACTTCCTTAGTAATTTCTCCTTACTTTGAATATGTAACCCAGTAAGTAAAATAAGAAGGGATTGCTTCCACTTCCTCATTTTTTTCTAACTTTCACCAAAATGAGAGCAACTTTCCTTTCTCGTTCGCTTCGTTCTTTTCTGATGAAAATGATGGCAGACAGAAATTTGTAGCCAGGTAGCCACACACAAAGGAGTGAATACTAAAGAATGAAGATACATTTTTCGACCTGCCCTTTATTCTCATTTTGATTGCATAAGAGAGAAAGAGAGAAAAGGTGAACGCTTTGTTCCTTTGTTGCTTTCTCTTTGGCTACTTCTCTTTCCTCAAGACATTCCATTCTATTGTTGTGTATCATATCACATCATCCGTGTTCAAAAAAAAGATTGGAAGGTTGGAAGGACTATAAAAAGGCGAAGAAAAAATGTTCCAGGTGAGTGCAGTGCACTCTCTTGAAATGCAAGGCGTATGTTGTTGAGCAACGGGAAAAATACTTTTTTATCCCCTCGAGCCACATCTACACAACCTGCTCAAAAACACTTTTTTTTCTTCTTTCCCTCTTTCCTCTCTCCGTTCAGAGCGCAAAAAATCTAGAATGGGAGATAAAAATGGGATTTAGGATGAGGTAAAAGCAAGGGAAAGTAGGAGAAAAAAGAGCTGGAGGTGGACGTAGATGTGGACGTGGCATGGGTTGGAGCAGTGTGCTTGAGCTACAGTAGGTCGAATGAAAGGAACTAATGCGAACAAAGACCGACGCTGATAAAAAATCTCTCTTGGTACTAGTGCGGTCTAGGTTTTTGTGGGTTTTTACCTATTAAAGCAGGTGGAAAAATTGAGTAAGATGAGCACAATATCACGAGGTGTAACAATATAATATAATATGAGCAGAGATAATATTCAGGAGAATGATGAAAGAAAGACGACACTTTCTTCTTTAACAAAATCCTTTCTTTCTCTCGGCTTTATTCCAGTTTTTTGCGAGTACAATATCTCCTATATTTGAACGAGCAACTTTTTCTCCCGCTTCAACTTTTCTCCCAAAAAACGGGATGTGCTACATCTCTATGTTTTTAAAAAACCCGACAGATTCTTTTAAACCTTTATTTTTTACTAAAAACCTTTCCATCGCCCTCAGGTTGATATTGGGGTTTTACATCCAACCTTGATGGGTTGGTCGCGGTCGATTTTAAAAGTACATGCATAAACGTAAGTGAAGGAAGGCTGCGCATTTTTGATTGTCAGGAAAAATTTATACAAAAGTACATAAATACGTACGACTTGAATAGGATTACTATGTCTTTAATTAGTTAATTGATGTTTAATTATTTATTGATATCATCCTGATTAACATTGATTATTTTAAAAATTACCTTTATAAACTTGCATGAATTTTCCTGAACATCAAAATTATACTACCTGCTTCCGGTTACGTTCGATCCAACTACGCACCAACATGTTTGTAAGTCACCCGATCTACATCTCCAATATCTGGATTTAGGAAACTAGATATTTTGTAATTTAGAAGAGACCAAAAATAACTTTGAAAAATCTTCATCTGGTTGACTTGGTACGATCAGGATTATAATGTGGCAGCCTTTTAAAAGGTGGGCGAAGTCAAAAACAATGGGAAAATTTGTCTATAATAAAGATAAATTTTGTCATGAAACTTTCCCATCAAAAATAAGGGTCTCGTTCGCCTAGCATTACTTCACATGTGGCTTCCTTCTAATCCCATTTTCTCTCATTATTTGCACGCCCTACGAATGAAAAACGCCTTCTGCTCCACTGCGCTTCACATTCACGTGATTTTGTATTCTCCTCTTTCTTTGTCTTCTTACCAAAAAAACCTCATCCACTCTCTTTAAAGTATGCCTAAAGAGAGAAAAAACTTGTTTCAAAATCCAGTAATACGTAACGTTTCCAATTTTTGGAGGCGGTCATAAAAATATAAGATTTTATACATTTCATGTTTGAAAATTTAGAGAATGAAAAAACTTTTTTAGTTTTTGTTTTTTCTTCTCACCCACCTTCGAGTATGTGGATTTTGTTCCACAAATAAGACCACTTTATTTTATTAGTACTTTGTTTGTGTGAGTTGATAATGAGAGAATGGTGATCATTATCTGTTACTTTCTCCTCTAACTTTCTCTCACCATTATCATCAGCATCACTGCGATGCTCGAGCCTCGTAAAAAGTAATTCTTGGAAAAACAAGAGCAAAAGTCAACAAAAGGAATTATAAAAGAAAGCGCCACTTTCTCCTCCATTCCATTCGCATCAGTTGAGCTTCACTTAGCATACTACAACGGAGGCATTCAAAGTAGGGGAAAACACACTCATTATTATTACGTACAGCTCGTTATTTCCATTACTATGATCACGATCATGATCACGATTCTGTTTCCTTCCTCCTCATGTAATGCACATACGTTAGAGTAAAATTCGAGAAGACAAAAAAATTACTTTTTACTTTCACTTCTACTCCGTCCCGATAAAAAATCTACATTTTGCTACTTTTGCTATATTGATATTTATACAAACATAGAGAAGCAAAAAAAATTGTAGCATCCGTTTTTATCTCTTTTTTCTCATTCATTTTTTAAAAAGCAGTGCTACGTAACGGGGAAAACGAGCCTTTTAAGGTCAGAAAGGTGAAGAAAAAAGTAGTATTTTTCTCGTAATCTTTTCCACTTTCTGGTTAACTCCATCCCTAAAAAATCGAAAGTGTGATCTGCTAAAGCAACGAGCAGATAGCAAAGAACAGTGGGTGGAACTGGAACTAACAGATAAAAGTGAAAGTAAAGACTCGTTTCAAACAACTTTTCTGCTTTTGTGCAAATTTCCTCTTTCTCTTTCACTCTAAGAGGTCCCTAAGTACTAAGAGTGAATGTTTAATTATTGCCATGTTGTTGTTGCTGCTGCTGCTGATGATGATATGATGATGATGAAAATGATTGCGTTTCTTTGTTTCTCCCTTACTTCACTTTACATAGAACTGCGCCAGTTTCATCATCCTCGTCTTGTTGATGATAATCATGATTCTCATCATGATTGCCTTCATCATCATCATCACTGTTCATACGTAGTCATAGTCATAAGTAGTCCTGATGAGATGAGATGACGATCCGCTGTCGTTTCCATTTCATCCCACCCCATTCCATGATCATTTCCTTTCTCTCCTTCTCCGTGTCTCTCCTCTTTTACTGCTTTCACCCACAACAAATTGAACTGGGTTGAGTTTCAGTTTGAGGTTGAATTGAGTTGAGACACATTGGTATTACCCTGTCCTGTGTCATTGCTTAATGAGCGGACATATTCGAGGTCGTTTTGTGGTTTCTCTCTTTCCTCATTTTGTTTTCGTTATTTCGAGACATTACGCTTTCTACGTGTGCAATGCAAGTATTTTTCGCGGAGAATGATCAAAAACCATGAGAAATGCTAGGGAAGAGCGAGGCAAGGCGTTTCTTGCAGCTTGGCGCTATGCGTGCACGAAGCATTATTATTTTTTATTTTCACCATTATTTTCTCTCACTCTGGAAAGAGGAGGGAAGATTCCATTTGATATTATTAGCATTATTATTCGAGTGATTACAACACGAGAGACGAATGGAGAAAGCGCTGGAGCAATTTTCTCTCCTGAATGTAAAGTCCGTGAGGAGGATGACGATGGCGAGCGTGTCCATTCATGTCAACCAGCGGTAGTTTAGTCATTAGAGTAGTGGCTGCGTTACAGCTGATACGTTACCTTTCTAATATTTCCTTTTTCACCACAAGGCACGTAGAGTGGAAAAGTTAATGGAGAAAAATTGTGGAGAAAGTGAGGTAATGTAGGAATGTGAGATGAGGACCTCCGGTGATATAAATTACGTAGGTACATTGACTCACCTTATCTATGGCGAACGGAAATGCATTCTTGTTTCTTTCATGGGAGGCAACGTCGTTGCTCTTTTTTGGTTCGTTCTGTTATGTGCGACTTGATGACTTGAATAATTTCCGGGTAACGGTGCCCAGGGGAGACGTGCAACCGTATTTAGAAGGAAAATAACCACTGTTTATTTTTCAATTGAAATATGAGGAGAGAAAAAATTTTCTGCCTCCTCCAAACTTTCACTCTACAAAATTTAAATTATATCAAATTATATATACTTAGAAAATGATGATTTGGAATGTTGGAATTTTGGATGTTGTAGCAAATTAACTGGGTGAGTTCTTTAATCACATTTTCTCACCGGTAGTATTCCCTGATTGTGCATGTTTAGGAATGTGTGTGTGTGTCAGAAATAAAATAAATTACATATTCTTGGACAACCTATGATTTAGCTTTCTCCTTGAAAAGGGAGATTTATGCGGAGGAAACAACCCATTCATTTAGGAAATCATTTTTTACCTTGCTGATATAGAAAATAACGAAATATAGATGAAACAGCTTTCGTTCTGGCAACTGAATGGTTTCTGGAAGGGAAAGTCAGAAGAGTAATGTAATAATGCAATTAGTGTGTTTTGTGGGTGAGAGAAAGTTGCATAATTCACGAAGAGGCAAAAAAGCAAGTAGTGCATAATAATTAAGAAACTCATTTACTTATTATTTCCCTTGCAGCGAAAGTGAACACGAGAGAGTAAAAGCATACTGGAGGAAAAAGTTAATTCGTCTACTTTACTGACTGTGCGACTTCCTTTTGAGGAAAACCACGTTCTTCCCTTTTCTGCTTTCTCCTACCATTTTTTCTACGTTCCTCTTCTCCATTACGTGTTTTTTTCTATTCAATGACTTTGGTGGTCATAAAAGTGGGGAAAGCAAAGAGAGCGAAAAAATGAAACGAGGGAAAAGTGAGGCGCATGGAAAGCTGAGTGAGAGGCGAACTGTGCTGCAAAAGAGAAAAGGCCAGCGATGCGAATTGAACCAAGAACCAGCCACTTTTCCTCTTTCTCCCAATTTGCCTTTTACTTGACTTTATGTGCTGTATGCAAGCAAGAGAAGAAAGCCGGGAGGAAAGAAGGAAATAAATTTCCGTTTGATCTTGTTTTCCTTTCCCCTTTCACTCTTTTTCCTCACAGTCGACTTGGTCTTTCTTCATGACCTGCTTTTTCTCCAGCCAGCCATCCTCTTTCTCATCGTTTCCTTCACTTTCCATTAGGCTACTTAGAGAAAGTAGGGAAGGAGCGATACACATTCAAAAATAATAAATGGCTCGCAGCTTCTTTATTAATGGGTAAAAATAGGCATTCAAGGTAGCTGCTGCTGCACCTTGTGCAAGTCTGGCATGTTCCCCAAAAAAATTATTAAAAACAGATACGCCACAGTGATGATTATAAAAGAATAATATAATAATCGTCATAATTCTATTTCATTATTTCCGCGTTCAGTTCAGTCAGCGGGAAAATGAAAACAGCTGATGCAACCCTTATTTGTTGTGCAGGCAATTAGAATCCAATAAAATTCACTTGTTCACCCAATCAAGCATTGCGAAATAAAAATAGCAGGAGTAAGTAATCACCCAGCCTACCACTTTCTGTTTGTACACAAACACACAGAGACAGTCACGGAAGGTAAAGAATAACAACGATTTATTATTATTTACATCGGCGGGTTGGGCAGGAGGGGAGGACGGGAAAAGGTAGAGTGAGAGTAAAAAAGGAAATGCGTTCTGCTCCTTTCCCCGTTCTTGTTTGTAGCGGTTGCAAGGGGAATATTGGAGGAAGGAAGCGGAGCCGAACATTACTAAACAGTTGATTTTATGAGAGAAAAGGAGAAATAATTTTTGTGAGAAATGAATCACATTATTATTTTCATTATTATTATGACTTTGACGAGGAAATCGCCATTGCTCCATGCATTGTGTACCATAATAAGGCAATAAAGTATACAAAACCACTTTACAACTTACATAGTAGTAGCAGGTAGGCAATGAATAAAATTAGGTGTTTTTGCGGAGTGAAAATAAAATGAGGAAAGTAAAAATAAAAAGTGTGCCTGCCACTCCAAAATTTCCCCTTATCGCTCTCCTTCAGCCAGCTCAGAAATAAGTGAATGGCTCAATAATATTATGAAATCACTTGTTTTTATTCGCGCACGCATTACTAAAAGAGTGGCATAAAGTTCGAGTCTCCACTCGACAACTCTCTCTGAATTGTGTGCACAACACAACACAACTTGCCAAGGTCCTAATGTCATGCTTTGTCCTAATCCAAGAACTACTCCTGCTCACACACACAGCAAAGGAACACGACACGAAAAGTTGTCAATAAAATAAAATATCTTGAATCCTAATTCCCTCTCAAGTTACACACAACGCAATAGACATATGCATATGTAGTACATAAAGTATAAAATACGGTTCTACTTACTAGTAACAGTAAGCAAGCAACTGACAGCTTTCTTTCTGTGTCCACTTTGTATTCCTCCCCTCTCATGATGTGGTGAGGTGCTGAGGTGACGACGGCCACATGGACTGAAGAAAACGATTGTGTCTTTATTTCCACTTTCCAAGTTACTTATTTTGTAGTGTGGCCACATATTTGCAATAATGTCTCTGCTATCTCCAATCACTTCACAACACCACAGTCCACATGGAAATATTGAATCTATGTTACTTATTGTTTCATTTTCATTTTCACTCTCTTGTTCTCAAGAAGAAGAGAGAAATCAGAGTAAAAGCAAGGAAACAAAAGCAATACAGAGTTGGAACAGTAATGAAAAAGGAAGGAGGCTCAGTTCATATTAACGCCTTCTCCTATCAAACATTATTGTTTTTTGAAGTAAGAGAAAACAGATTTTTATTTCTTTTATCCGGAATAAGGAGTTTTATTTCTTTCAAGCCAGCTACAAGTTTGTTTGTGTGCTGCAGTAAAAGCAAAATGATTTTACTTTGTCTTGAGTAAGATTTCGCAGATATCATCTACACTTGGATTTCCTTTTTTCGGTTTGCGTTTAATGCGCAGACCGAGACCCTTAATCAAGATTGAGAGCATTAAGAATTAAGTGCAGCAGAAACTAAACCACAATTACTTAATTTAGGAGAATTTTTAAATTACAATAAAATAAAATGTTTCTTCTGTTGCATTTGGTGTGGTCTAGTGTGGGTAGACTGATTTTTTGCATTCGTTGAACTAAACAGTTCTTTTGTGTTGCAAAATTCATGAAAACTATGTGTAAGCAGGGGATGGCATGTTTTTGAGACTTTGCCATTTTTTCGCACTCTCTTCAAAAATCCTTGCAACATGCTAAAAGCCACTTTATAAAGTATTTACAAATTTGTCACGCCAACAAAAGCTGCAACGCCAGCAACGGCAGTGTCAACTCCAATCCCCCAATAAAACGCGGAGCAATGAGAAAGAAAAAGCTTTGAGTTGATCTCAAAGATGGTATAGAGAGAAAGTGAAGGAAAATGTGAATTAATGGTCTATCGTCATTGTGAAAGTCTTTTGTTGGGATTGCGTTTGCAAAAATAAAGCGTGTAAATCTAATCACTTACATCTACATGAAGAGCGTATTACGTAGATGGATTACTTAGCGCCATTTTTGCTCACTTGAAGGAGTAACTTTAAATTAAAAGTGGGCGAGATTTAAGTCTACATTTTTCAGTATTGTGTTGATTCAATCAATTATTCGCTCGACTCACAACACAAAGTTCTTTGCTTTCTCCTTTGTTAGAGGAAAAGGGAAGGTGGAAGCATGACTAAAATAAATTTACTCTTTGCTACCTTTCAACTTTTGCTCAATTGTAACTCTGTAGCCGTTTCACTCACTCGCTCACCTGAGGTTTTTACTTTGCCGCCCAGGCGACGAAAAAGCGTGTAAATGCCCAGTGGCCTTTCCTCCTGTTCACACTTTCTTCTCACTTTGTTAACTCGAATAGAAACATGAAAGCCGGTAAGCACACGTTAAGCGGATTAAGTTATTATTATTATTATCTTTGTCACGGTAACGTCTTAATGTTCGTCCACTTGGTGAACTTTGAGTTCCTGTCTTCAACTTACTTTCAAAACGGATCAATCAAAGCTGCGTAGTGCATTTCAAATGGTGGGAATGTCTGTGTCCGTTTGGAGGAGTGTCAACAGTGGTAACAGCAGCAGAAGCAGAAGAAGCATCATCCGAAGGAAAAAAGTCACACTCATCTCAAAGACAAGAGCGAGAGCGCTTTCTCCTCGACACTTGACATTGCTCGAAAGTGCTCCGACTCATCTTGTGGTAAAATGCCGGAGAAAATGTGCCCATGTGGCGGAGAATTGTCACCAAGTCCATCCTCATCTTTACCAATATTATTCAAGGGCAGGAAAAACCCAGGTGACACTTCGTTCCCTCCCTCTGTGAGTGGAGAAAGAAAAACCGAGCGGCTTCTCCTCTCGCTCGTCTCAATTGTCTCACTCGCACTGCTTCTTGTCAACTTAGCGGATCAATTTCAATTTGAAAGCGTCCCACTAAAACGTATTGACAAGACGAAAACTGCCGAAAGGCGATTTGTCATCTGCGCCATTTTATCATCCCGGCACGTGCACGTGCCATTTTTCGCACGCCCTCCTGGAAGTCTAACACTTGTCGCCAAAACAGTGGCGCACAAAAATCGTCCTTGTACCACAGCTTTATTTCACTTGAGAAACCGCCCACGCCACCAATTACCATTACCACCGCGATTCATATTCATTGAGCAATTAGTGGAAAGTTTATTAGCGGAGGGTGAACTTTGCCATCCATTATCTGCAGCACAATCTCTGGAACTGCCAAGATTATCATTGTCGTCGTCATCATCATCCCAGTTCAATTTGCATTCTCCAATGACAATAAAGCGAAATAATGATGTTGATGATGATAATGATGAGAAAGTTGTTGGAAAGAATGGCCACATTTTACTTTTAGGAACTCGTTGCTTCAATTTTCTGCTGCCAGTTCAGCTACAGCCACTGCTTTTACTGGCGTTTGATTCCATCCTCCTTGATAGTAGTGAACAAGTTAGAAAAATAAGAATTAGTGAACAACTTTTACCAACTTTCTCTTTTCTCCGCTGGAAGCAAGGATTGTGTGGTGGGAGCTCGACTCACTTGTTGGACAGTTTATCTAAATATTCTAATAGCATTGTTACGGTTATGGCAAGATTTTATAAAGCCGCCATTTTACAAGTGACTCCAGAGAGGTTCAGCTTTAGTAGGTGGAACTTGGATAGGTCACCACTGATTAATATCAGCAGCATCAGCCACTTTCTCCGCAGCATCCACTCAGGATTACACAAACTCCGACTTCAACTAGCACTGTCGTCTGTCCAGCAAAGTTGAAATTTTCTCCAGGGTTTTAAAATACTGCTGCATACGAAACTAAAACTATAAACAAATTTTCCCTTTTCACTGGGGTAACACTAGGAAATTTGAATAGTTAATTAATTAATTAATTAATTAAAAGAACATAACGACACTTTTGCTTGCTTCAGAAAATTATGCTTATTTGAAGACTAAGTTAAATTAGTAAAGTGTGAACGTTGGGATTTTCGGAGTCGAGGAGAATTTTTTATATAAGAATTCAACTGGAACTGCACACCAAAGCTTACAATTCACTTGGGCTACGAAACTTGTTGACTTTAAGACTTTTAATTGTAAGACTTAAACTTTTTAAGAACTTTTTCCCCGTGTTCCCTTTCCCAAACGAAAACATTCTTCATGAAGCAAGCAAGAGAGATTATTATCACACAGATCATCCTAAATCGAAGAACAATTCACAGAAGACTCGAAGCAACGTGAGAGACAGAATATCAACGTCATTTCAACACCGTCGACTTTCAACTTTTTTAAAGATCAAAAATACAAAAATAAAAACAAATTCAATCGTCGCATTCATCATCATCATCTACACACAAAACGAACAACAAAACGACCTGAATTTTTTCTAAATTAAGCAACCAAGCAAAATGCAAAAAAGGAACCTTTCCTTTCTCATTGAGAAACATTCTTCCACTTGAACAAATATTTTTTTCTTCAATTTCAAAACATAAAATTCTTCAGTTACATTGGAAAAATCTGAAACGAACGTTGTAGTGTGTGTGCTCAGATTTTGTTACAAAATCTGAGTAACCCACCACGACACGGCCACAAAAATTAGTAAGCCAACGTCAATTGGGAGAGATAGTTTTGACAACCTGATTTCTTTGCTGAACCAGGTTACAGACACAAGTCCCGGCGAGATGCAAATGATACTAGTGGCAGGCGGGTAAGTCCTGGATATTTATCGACTGAAATATCACTTGATTAATTAATTAAGCAATTCTTTAATTCTCTTTCTAAACTTATGATTTCCATCTCTTCTTCCACTCTTTATTCATTTTCCTTTCACAAAATATGTATTTAAGAAACACGTGACCATGAAATGAAAATTTCCAAAGAATTTTTTGCCAAAATAAGTACTATACAGTTTGCAGCTTAATTTTTTTCCTGCATTCAATCCACACAGACTTTTTTATAAACCAGATGCACATCATGAAAATCAGCTCATTTCATCAAATACAAAAGTCATAAACTTTATATAATCTATTATAAATGTAATGTTTTTTAATTTACTTTCTTCTTCTTGCTTCTTGATCCGCTTTCCAGCCATCGACTTCTAAATCTAAAATGTTTTTCTGCTTCTAAACTATTTAATTAAGTTTTTTACCAAATTTCTCTATTTTACTTTTTCTAACTTTCTCTAATGTAAGACTCTATACTCTAAAAGAATAAGGGCAAGGTCAAGAAAAAATTGATGAAAGTTTACATTTGAAAAAAAAACTACCAGAAGAAAGGAGTCGAACCCCGCTTCCAGTACCATGTGCTACTACCACCACACCATTGTGGAATTCATGATTGGAAAAGCGTACGAAATAGCTTCTACAGTTTCTCTTACACAGCTCGCTGTGTTTCCCTTGCTTACAAAAAACAAGGTATCATCCTTCCATCAAATAAATATCAATTGCGAGCGAAAAGCGTTGTCGTTTCCCTGGCGCTTATCGTAACGAATTAAGTGGCCTCCATTCCATTTTCTCCATTATCGCCACTTGTTTTCGCGTGAAAATTGGAAACGTGAGCCGTGATCCAAATACAATGTTGAGCAGCTCACCATGGACACGATTCAATCAGTAAAGAAAGAAAGCAAAGCGGCGCATCCACTTTTTATTGTAAGTTCGTATATATTTTTGGAACGAATTTTCATTTCACTTTTTTTACAAACAGTAAAGCAGAAAAGCAAATCCTTCACTATACTCAAACAACTAGAAAAAATCTAGCAACATTCAGAGGACATTCAGCCGTGTCATATTTCACTACAATGACAGCGTGAAAAAAGGTCCACTTTTCTAATCTGACTGAAACGGAACGGCAGAAAGGGAAAGTGTATAAGAGCAAAAAAAAGTGTTTGCTACAGAAAAACAAAATGCGACCTAAGCAAAATAACAAAAAACGAACTGGAAAAGTTAGGTGTTTATGTTTACCGTTTTACAATGCTGAATTTGAGTGTGGGTATAAAAAAAGTTTTTCTCCTAAGCAATGAAAAGAATTCCAATTGTCGTTGTCATCTTTTTAATGAGAGACTGCGACAGTCTTTCACTTTCACAAAAGAAAGTCTCCCTGTATATTTGCTTAGTTTATGCTAAAAATAGTCATAAAAATACAATGGTGAGAGTGAAACGCAATACGAGCAGGGCTGAAACGACTGTCATTCTCTTCCCTCGCTTTCTCTTTTTTGCTTTTTCCACTTTCCAAGAGGATGGTGATGCTGATGATGATGACAAATGAATAAGAGTTGGCCTCAAGGAAAGTTGGGATGAAATAAGGCAAAAAGCGGGGAAGTGTTTCTAAAAGTTTCGTTTTTTAAATAGAAGGGTCATTAAATAGATAGACAAATTTTGATCCGTTTTGTTACTTAAAAATATTTTTGGGTGTAGTGTAACGAAAAACTGTTACTGGTGCGGTAGTACTTCCTTTTCCCATTCTCCGGAGAAAATGTTTTTTTCCGGGGGAAGTCATTTCAAACTGAAAAAGGAACTGTCACACAAAACTTACAAAAGGTCAGCAAGTTCTCCAGAGACATACGTGTCTCTTTCTCTTCTTAACTGGGATAAAAAAAGTGACCCCGAGCTCAGTGTGATACCGAAAACAGAGTCAAATAGTTTTCTTGTGAAAACATCCTTTTCACTTTTCTCCAACTTTCACCCCATTTTTGGGGAAAGTAGAGTTAGCCTGTTAGAAAGAAACAGATGGTACATAGCTCCAGTGATTATGGTAGTTGGTCGTGAAGGCGTTGGCGCGTTGTTATGCTTGGAAGCGATGATAATTTTAGATGCCATTTTGCATTCAATTTTTTGTTCCATTTTCGCGTAATCCACTTAAAGTCATCCATTTTCCAAATATTTCTCCACAAAAAAAGATTCCAATAAAAGGAGCGAAATGTTGCATGTGTTGTTACTTACTTACGTAGAAGTGAAAGTACTAGAAAAAATGAAAAAAATGAGATGAGAAAAAAGGTCGTGATCACGATCATTCTTTTGAACAAAAAGTCACTTTCTCTCAAGGAAATGGTGATTGTGCACGCTTTTTTCCTTTTTCCTCAGCCGACATCATTTTCTCAAAATGGTCTGAATGATGATGATGATGACGAGCGAAGAATTTTTTCTTTTATCTTTTTAAGTTCAACGCTCTTTACTTCTCGTTTCGGGAGCCGTTTGCATAAAAATTTGTTTTATGGATTTTACTCGCTATTTTTCATCTTTCTGATGTACTTATTAAATATGGAAAAAGTGCACCAGGCCTCACACACGAAGACGACTGAATGATGATGGTGGTGAAAACGTTCATAAATATCTTGTACCACTTTTATCACTTTTTGTCCGAGAAAGTCATAAAGACTTTCTTCCACTTTCTCCTGGCGGAGAGAAAGCGAGCTACCTACATCTAGGGAGTGATTTGTGCAAGTCGAGCCAGTCGGAGTGAGCTGCGAATTGCAAAATTGTGCAAAGCAAAAACAGCCTTCAAAGTTGTGCTTAAAGGTAGAAAATGGTATTTTTCCACTGAACAAGAAGTCGTTGTTGCTTCGCTCTTCCACCATCTCCGTAAAGCTTCACTTTCTCAGCAAGCGAAAAGTTAGCCATGCGAAAGAAAGGAAAAATTGGATAGCAAATGTTAAAAGCATGTCGTAGTACAAGATGAGGATCAGAGCTGAGTGGAGTCAAAGGGAATCTTTTTCCTTTGTCTCCTTTTCCTAATGCAACAAAGGCAAATTGCAGAGAAACTTTCCTTCTGATCATTGAATTGAGAGGAGCTCCCACCGATGGCGCTTTTTGTCTGCTCAGTGAAAAGTTTTCTCTTTACTACTCCCTTCCCTTTATCCCATCGCATCCTTTGTTATCTCCAGAGAAAATTCAGACTTTTCTGAGTGAGATAAAATTTTGCTTGAAACTCGAGCAACTTTTATTTCCATTTTGAAGTTAAGTTTGGACATATGGAGGGCATTGCATTGTAAAATGAGATACTTTCACCCAGACGCGTCTGTTTGTTCTGTCAGCAATTCACAGTGAGAAACGTCCTTAGTTGCGTTGCGTTGTGTTGTGCGCGGCAGGCAGGGAAAGTAATTGCAAAGTAGTTAATTCTCTGCCTTTTTAAACTCCTCTTAACATATGCATATTATCATGATCACTCCACTTTACTGTTTTCACCATGAAGCTACTATTAGCATTCTCCTATTGTTTATCCATTCGCTTCGCTTCCCTCTCGGAAGGAGTTTCCAGCAACTGAGTTGGTGAGGTAGTCTTGTTCGACCGGGTGATATATGTATTTAGCATCCATTTCAGCTAAACACCATTTCATAGGTCAATTTTCTTTACTGCTCTTTCTCGACTCCGTTTTTCTTCTTAAAGACGCACACACAGCCCATTTTTACTTGCCTTCACTTTCTTAAGTCTTTTCGTTTTCCGTTGCTGGTGTCTAGGGACCAGTGTACTGCCCCTGCTTCTTTCAGACAGAAAAAGTGGAAAGTAGCAGGAGCGACACACATCCCTCTTTCTCTTCTCCTCCTTGTTATTAAACTTCTTTATGCTCCATTCTTTCTTGGCTTCTTCCTCGTCCTAGTCGTCGTTCACACAATTTACGCCTTTCCTTTCCTCTGGTGGTCCTCGGCACTCCTCCCGGTTGCTTTGCCCTTTTCCAGAAGAAAAAACAAGCAGAGAACTCAGCGAATGCCGCTTGACACCATCAGCAGCGCTTTTTCCTTGCTTTCTCTTCCCTTTTATTTTATGGAGTCACTCTTTCATCCTCATCTCAGCTCAGCTCCTATAGTTAATATATGTAAGTGTTTTCACTTCACAGTATTCATTCTCCAGTTTCCTCCACTTCCCCTAGAAAGAGCGAGTGAAAGTGGAGTGAAAGGGGTACGGTAGTCTTGAGAGTTTTGTTGTGTGTATAGTGTGTAGGTATGTATAATGGAAGGTAGTGTAATACAAGTTGTTAAGAAGACTAGCTCGATTTTCTCACTTTCTCTTTCCCGAGGAGAAAACAGCATTTTTAAGAGTATTCTTTGGGAGAAAATGGACATTAAAATTTAACTATCACTCCCTTCCTCTTTCCCCTATTTTTTCATTCTTTTCCTTTCGTTTTTTTCTCTCTCATGAATGCAATGCATGGGTCTTTTAGTGGTCGGCGAGAAGAGAAAGGTTAGAATCCAAAGCCCCTGCCCAAAATCCTTCCCTCTTCTGTCCATGTCTTGTCCCCATATAAAACACTCTGAAATGACGCCGACGGCAATGAAAAGAGCACTCTGCTGCAAAAATATCCTCGTTCTCTTTTTTATATTTTTTAATACTCACATTGTGCATCATATCCTTCCCATCAGATTGGCATTCTCGTCATTCTTTTTACTTACGCTCATTCTTTTTTCTCGATTTTCGACAAATTTTCCACTTTCTGCCTGGCTTTCCTAGTTATTAGGGCCGGCTATTTCGGTTTTGAAATTTAACCAAGATTTTTGTTTTGTAGAGGAAGTGGAAATTTGTTGTATTCTAAAAAATGTAGGTTTTCTTGTCAGTGTCTCCCTCTGGACACTAGCATTTCTCTACAGAGTTTTTACTCATTCGTGGCAAATCTAATGCATTCTTTCACTTTCTTTTCTAACATTTTTCCATACCTTCCAGAATAAAAACAAGGGAAAAGTCCTTTCAATTTTTATGCTTTTTTGTTTCTCCATCTTAAAAAATATCCAAAAAGTGTTTCAGGTAAATACTGTATCCACATAAAACACCAATACTTTGCACCAAACTTTCTCTTGAGAAAGAGAGTAAAAACTATTTGTCTTAGTGAAAGTAGCGAGTAAAGGGAAAAGAAAAAAAGAAAAGAGGAAGTGGAAAGTTGTATATTTTTCTTAAAAATAAAAGTAGTTGTAATGGACAGAGTGTATATTTTTTGAAGTATTCGCAGGGTTGTTTTAGTTTTCTAGTATTGTTTTTTATATGCCAACTAGCAGAAGGCAGTGGGATCAGGGTTTCCAGCAGCTACTCTACTTTCCACATTTTTGCATTATGCAGTCTCTTTACTTTGTTGGCCTCATGCAATTTTTCTTGAGGGACTCATAAACCATTGCATTATGATTGCCCCTCTGCTTTCCTTCATACTCTGAGAGAACCCAGTGAATTGAACATTTTCTTCTTTATCCATGTCGATGTCCACATCCACAGTTAGTAAAGGAAGGGAACGATAGAGCGAGTTTGCAGAAAGAGAAAGTGGAAGAGATGAAGAAGAAGAATAAAAATAGAAACAAAAAATAATAATAATTCGTAGCATTATCAATTTATGTGTGCGGAATCCCATAGGCTTCACTAGAAATAAAAAAAATCCAAGGAGAACTTAGGGTTGGTTATGTTTGTTAGTATAAGGAGAGAGTTGTGTCCATCTTAGAAAGAATGTTTTCCTGGGAAAAAAGTTGAGAATACAAAGTGAAAGGACAAGCGTTTGACTCCTGTTGTTTTCACTGGTTCGTGACCTCCGAGAGGAAACATAAACGACCTGAAGAAAGTGAGCGAACGTGGAAAGAATATCAGAGAAAGAGAGTGAGAAAGAAGCAGAGGAAAGTAGAGAGGGGGATGTGTATTCTGTATTCTAACTGTCCGTCTTTTTTCGTCCTCTATTTTTTCGTACAAAAATGGTTCTGGGATTTTGTGACACACGGAGTAAAATAGAAACGGAGAGGAAAACCTACCAACGTAACATGTGTTTTCGTTGTCCGTTGCATCACGTTAAATCTGAGTCGGATCTTGGATGAACTTTTTCTTTCTTTTTAAAGAATCATCTTTTACGTATTATTATTATTACTGTAAGATTCTGCTAGGTTTTTCCCCTCTGTCCGTTTCCATTTTTGGGTATTCGTTTCAAAAAATGTGAGTAGGAGCATTCAGAGCAGGAGCGGCGTAATATCATTATGCAAAAATATAATGTGCAGTTCTTGTCGCACAACTTGGGAGAAAGTAGGGAACAAAAGGAGAATGAGGAATGAAAGGGGAAAGCTGCTCAGCCTTTTATCCTGATAACGCGTTAATAATTCAGAATGGAACAAGCTGCTTTTATCATTATTATTATTGCTCCTATTATTTTATTTCTCTTCCCCCAGTCTTTTCTTTCCTCGTATACTCTCAAAACATTTTTCTATTTCTTTTTCTTCTCATGATAAGCTTAACCGTGCGTTATTCTTATTAGCATTACCAGCATCGACCCTGTTTTCACCATAACTCCAACTTTACTCCATGCTCACTGTTGCTGTGAGCGTAAGCAGTGACATGCGTATATAAATATAAATAAATGAGTGCTGTGTGACAATTCTGAAAATAAAATGGTCCGATGAGCCAAGTCTATAAATGTAGTATCCACCATCATACTATTTATACGCATATGCTTTAGAAAGAATACTTTTATTATTATGCAAATCAGCTGCGTTTTTACCATACGACTTAAAGTAAAAATGCTCGGCTTGTTACGTCACCAATACGCTGAATACGTTTATGCATAAATATTTTTTGTCTTAGATATTACAATTTCATTTATTGACATCATTGCATTGGAATCACAATTTGGTTTATTAATTTTTCTGAAAAAATTATGCTCACCACTTAACTATAACCACTCTGATAATTATTGAAATAATAAAATGTTTCTGGAAGGTCTGTTAAATATAAGTTATGGGGGAATGGCAAGATGATGATTTCGTATCAAATAAAATGTCTGTCAGTCAATGCCAATCTAAAATTAGCTCAAGCCGTTGTTCTCCCTCTCTTTAGACCACAAAAATATTATTGCTGTTGTGAACATGAAGACTCTTTGAGTGAGTGGAATCCGAAGAAAAATGTAATTAAAAACGAACAAACCCCACATTCTATTCGAAGCTCATTCATTTCTAAACAGATGGTGAGTGGGTTGAGTTGAATTGTGGACATGTGGAATTTTAAAAAATTGTCTTTATTCACAAGAGAATGATAAACGTTCCCAATATCCCCATTTCCCACGCACATCTTAGTTTTGTGTGTGTAATCTAAGCTGCGTGTCATGATGATTGCGATTATTTTCCTTGTGTTGGATGAGATGGCAGTGCCATCATGGCACCAGTTCCGTTCGTTTCTTGCTCCAACAACTCGTGTTGCAACTGACGTACCTCTTACTCGAAGGCATGGAAGGCAGCAACTCGTGTTATTGCTGAAGTAAGAAACCCTCACGAGCGTGAGGACGACCTCCACCGGGAAAGGCGCATTGTTGCATTTTCCGCTCTGTTTCATTGTACTCTGACAATCGCAACTTTTTCTTTACCTTTTTTTCTAAAAAGTTCCTTGCTTGCATCATCATCATACAATGGAATCAGAGCTTCAGATGTTTTTTTCTTCATTAAATTTTTTCCGTCTTCTCAATTTCCTATTCCGTTCCGCTTCTTGTTAAGTGAGTGAGTCGAAGAAATGACTTGGGAAGAAAGCGAGGCGAAATAAAATAAAATCAAACAAGAAGATGCGACAAATGATGATGATGTTGATATGAGGATGACGACGAAGACCGGGATGCTAATTGCATGCACTTTTTTCATAAAGTGAAGCACATTACGGAAATACATAGGTACACTCCGTTGCCCGATGCTTCTCCTGGTTTTCAAGTTAAATAGGGTAAGAGTGGTTGTATTGTGTTTTGTAGTTGTGTTATCCCATCCCGTTTCGTCATGTCACAGTCATGTGCACTCGCTCACTCACTCTCGAGCAGTTCATCAAGAAGGCGTGGAGAATTGAGAAGAATGGAAAAATATAAGTGGAAGTTATGCACTTACACCGTGATGATAACAAGTGGAGGACTAAGAATGTACTACTAAAAGTACAATACACCAATACTTTTACATTGCTTTCGGTGAGTCAAGTGAATGTCTTGCAAATCCAATATTATTTTATTTTAGACATATTTCTTGAGCACGAGTTTTTTTCAGTTTTTTCACTCTACCTTGGCCACTTGGCATTTTTGTCTTGAGTGAGTGAGTGAGCGAGACAAAATATAATAAGAGGGAGCTGTGCAAAAGCTTAATTTTCCTCCTTGACTTCACTCACGATGATGATGAGGATGACGAGGCTGTGATGGTGATGGTGCCTTCTTTTGAACATATCTCTGTAATACATGTTTGATTGTGACTCGCTGTCTCTGGCTTGGCTTCACTGAAAAAGTGAGTTTGCGAGCTGAGATGAGACAATGCATTCAGCATTTTTTCGAACCATCTCACTTTTCCAATATCCCAAATTACATTCTGCCGGCTAATAATAACGTAAGTACGTTACGTACGTCGCTGCGCCTTTTTTATTGTATTTTGTATTGTATTGTATTGCGAATGCGATTCTGACTGTGAGACACAGCAGCAATAGTATTGCTGTTCCTGTTACTGGCATGATGATGCTCGTTTCCATTTTATTTTTTTAGGTCGGATGTGCCAGGGAAAAATGAGTGGTTCACGTTCACACAAAGAGAGAAAAGAAAAGAGCATTATCATTATTTTATTATATGAATGTCTCTACCTAAATACGTACCGTACTTATTTATCTCAGTATGTTCGAATCTGTCTCTCTATCTCTGTGTAGGCATCCAATTTTTGTTGGCTTAGAAGATTCGATGGTGATGGAGAAGAGACGAGTCGAGACAAAAGGAAAATGTGAGTGTGTGAATATGGAATGCCGTGCCGTTCTGACTATCTATTTATTGCCATTGCAATCCCATTTGCCGACTCGGTTCGTTCGTCCGTACGTGCACAAGTAGTGCGTACAATAGTCCATCTCAGCCCAATCCCTCTATGCCTTACATACATACGTAGATCTATACTTATGTACATTTGTTGCATTCGCAGAGCAGAACATCTACTCTACTTGACTCTACTCAATATGAGTTTTTCGGTTGAGTTGGAAGAAAGAAAAAAGAAATAGTTGGCAAAATGTTTTTTATTCTCTCTTACTCTGTCGTACACAACTTTTTACCCATATAAAATATGTTCCTTTTACACTTGTCAGCCAGGTATCTACAACAACGTATGTTTTGAGGCAGCGTTTCACTCAGGCTTCACCCTTCCTGTTCCACCGGTGCTGTGCTACGCTCGAGCTGATACTTATCTGTCTCCTTTTCCATTCCATTTCAATACACTGACAACAGCCAAGAAAAAAGTGAAGTAAGGAACAAGTAGAGATGAAGATGGGCAGGAAAATGGCAGCAGTCGCTTTTCTTTTCTCTAGAAATGGTCCAGTCGCCGAGTTGACTCATGTCCCTCTGAAATGCTCACCTTTTTCCAAATACTTTTACTCTCACGGCAAATAATTCAGTTTACTCCATTTCCAGGAAAAATAGTTCATCTTTTATCTAGTCAAAAATACCTTAGCTCGGATTATGTCGGATTATTTTTTTGCCCGGCTCCACTTACTTAATGGACACCACTTAAGAAGAACTTAGGGACTGAAACTTCCTTTCTTATAACCATCATGCTTCTGGGATAAATCATTCGAAAAGGCAAAAATATTCAATCAAGGTCAAGATGGTATAGCATGATGATGATGATGAAGTTCCTATCAAACATGAGCGTCAACCGTCCTCTCTAGTGAAAGTTGGATGGGAAGTTGGTGCTTTCTCAAACTCCACTCACTTACCTAAAACTTTCTCCTTGTCGCTTCTTCACATCTTGTTGCTTCCAAATGCGAACGGAATTTCTTGGGCGGGTGTGTCAGCAAAAAATGGAGACAGGGACAAGAATGGCGACAGGCGACAACGAGTTGCTTCGCTACTGACACAATGGTACTGGAAGCAGCACCGCCATAATAAAAAACGAGTATAAGATAGAAACGGAGAAGAGCTAGAACAAAATAATTGCCTCATTTCGTTTTTGGGAATAGGATAGAGAAAAGTTTAAAAGGTTTCAACATAAAAAACGTTCTTTGTATCGGCCGCCATAAAACGGAAAAAAGGTTTCCATTCTTTTATCTTCCTCTTGTTCCTTTCTCGAAAATGCTTGAAATTTTCACCTGTCGTTAAATTGATTACGCTACCAACAAAAGAACCTTTCTTGTTCTAAAACTGAAAGAGAGTATTGTGTCATAAATTGACTTTCACTCTTCATTTGCACATTTATATCGTTTACATTGTGAAAGTGCAAGCAGCTTTTAAGCATGCTGCTTGTCACATTTTTCTGCAGGAGAAAGTAGAGAAATTGAGACTGTCACCGAAAATGTCCGCTCCAAATGGCTCTTACTTTTGGTCTTACTCGTCATCGTCCGTTGTTTTTGAACATTGCATCGACTTATTTTTCTCCATCGTGGTTTACATTACTTTCAGAAATCATTTCAGTGTTGCCTGTCACTCATTTGTTCTCACTGGAAACTCGATCCGCTCCATGAAAACTTTTAGAAAGAGTAGAAAAAAGCCTTTTTATCCAGCTCCTGTTACTCCTGCCTTTCCCCACTTTCATCCGAGCGTCAACGGAAAATTATGCACAATAAAAAATATTTTCACATCCACATCTTGCAAATATTGGGATTTTCTCTGCTTTTTTTCTGACAAAAATGCACAGGCTCGACAAGTCATGTCTCTCACTCCACTCAACTCAGTGAGAATTGAAGTGAGGGTTTGGAGAGCGTAAGCATAGCCTAAGTTAACATCTCTGGTATTAAATATTATGATGACGGTATCAACTTTCATGCGCCATCATTCTCCCACAATACCACATCAGCCACGAACGCTACGGCAGCAGCAGAAGTGGAGGCAGCAACAAGAGCACAACAATCCCGTGGTGGATATCCTCAATCCTTTTTCCCTTTCTCCAAGCAAGAAAAGAGGCAAAGTGAGTCAAGCACTGACTATGACTGAAGCCTCTTTGCTTTCTGCTTCTGCATCTCTGCTGTTGCTGCTGCTTCACATCGCAACATTCACTCTCTTGCTTGTACATTCTCCTTTTTCTCGTATGTTTATGAGCATCGCGATGATGACGATGATGATGGCGATGGTAATGCCTACAAGTTGTGTAGTCAGAGTGGAGGAAATGGCACAAGAAGCGAAAGCAAGCGGAATGCTTTTTGTCTCGCAAGAAAGAAATCTCTTTCCTGCTGATTCCTCATCTCTGCCTGCTTGCCTGTTTCCTTGTTTCCCTCCACATGTTCGCAAGTTCTCGCACGCGACGCATCACACACCGAGACGAGGTCCACGTCCGTCCAGAATGGAGCGGCGTGCAGTAGTATAGTAGCAGCGTACTCACAAAACATTCACAATCAAAATACATGAGTTGTGCAGGAGGAAGCAAGAAGCAAGTGGTTGATTCCGAGCAGGTCGCCACCACTCTCGCCTTCACTCTCCAACAAGGAAAAAGAAATATGAGCAGCATGGCGCCAAACTACCAAACCTGACTTTTAGTTCACTTCACTTCGCACTTTCAATATAAATTTGCTACTTCACTGGAAAACTCTTTTTTCTAAAAAAAATTATCTAGTTAAAAAGTGTACGTCCTTTCCTTCTGGTCTTGCTGTTGTTATTGCTGTTGTTGAAAGGAAAGTTCCTAGTTGGAAGTATTCTGAGTGAGTTACGAGTATGTAGTAGTAGTAAGAGCAGCAGCAGTGGATAAGTTGTTAAGGGTGGGTGAAGAAGCAAAGTTTGTACACAATTTGTGCTCTGCTCCATCCACCTCTCTTGTGATTCATAAACGATATTTTTATTAGCTAGTCATTTTTGTTGCCATATTTATCGACACAGAACATTCTATTTAGTAAGTATCTTGGAAGACTCGACACATTCATAAATATCACTTTTGTGTTCATTAATTCAGCCACAATGATAAATTACTGTGAGAAAGAAATGAAAGGGACGATGAAGCTGCTTTCTTTTGCACTTCATTTCCAGTCCGATCTTGAGAGAAAGTGAGAGAAAAGGAGAGATTCTCCTGCACCTTCACATCGTTATCTTCATCGTAATAAAATATCACCATCGCGATGATCATCATCATGCTCTTGTGAGTTGAGCTGACTTGAACAGCGGCAATGCCGCCCATTGCTCCAGCTCCACTTCCAACATCAGCGTCTCTTGGAAATACACAACTAGCAGAAGAGAGGGGATAAAAAAAGTTGAACAGCGGGAAGGAAAAGGGAAGAAAGCGAGTAAAAGGAATTTCGCTCGAATTAGTATCTATATTTTGTCTTGGTGTGCATGTGGTTGTGCTCACTTTTCTCAGTCGGTGGTATCTTGTTCAATTGTTTTCGTCGCGGTTCTCTGCTGTGATGCCATTGTTTGTGGCAGCGTAGCCTAACATCACATCACATTACAACACATTGAACAGGCAAAGCCACGAAAATGATGCTGGCTGCTGCCTTTAATGTTCACCATGTCATGACAGCCTTTTTCTCCAAGTGTTTTCCACTTTAAAACTGGAGAGAAACTTTCCAGGATTTTTCAGGGGATGTGTGTGTTTTTGCAGTGAGTGAGCGAATGACTGAGTGAGTGACTCTGAAAAGTTAAATAGAATAATATTCCTTTTGAAGAGAGGGATGAGGACGATGAGATGAGACAGAGTAAAATGAAACTTCTTTGCGGATTGTCAGTGTGATTGTCATGGAAAAACATTGTGGGCATCATCATCGTGTCTCTGTGTCAATCTCGCAAGTCAAACTGCCAACAAACTCACTCACTCGTTCATTTATCCCGCGATACTGAATTAATCAGAGGGAAAAAGATACTCTAAAGAGACTAAAAATAAAATGAAATAAAGCGAGTCACTCAGGTAATGGATGAGCGGAGAAATTAAAAAGGCAAGTTGGTTGTTTCCGTCCCACGTTTTTAGCAAGACTTTCAGACGCACGATCTGTCTTGGAAGGTGGCGGAAGGCTCCAAGACTTTTGCAGAATTGAGTTGAAAAAGTAGTTTGTGGACATAGTAGGGAAAAGACCACACACGCGGATGGAAGCAGCATTCACTCACTCGCCTGCTTCTTCTGGGTCTTCTGGTTCTTGAGAGAAGAGCTCTAGTTCATACACACAAAGCTGTGCTCTGTTGCGAAGGGAGTTTTATTCTGCTGAGTTGAGTGTGCCTCACATCACACAAGAAAGATATTTCTTCTCCCTTTTTATCTTTCCCTTTGTGTACCTTTTAATCTCTCTCTTCCTTTCCCTGTGTCTGTAATAAAATAAAAGGAAATAAAAAATAGTGGAGAGAGCGGAAGCTGTGGAATGTTTTCTCTTGGTTCTTGAAAAAAAGAAGAAAAAAACAAAGAGAAGGAAGGTTGTAAAAATTTCACAACTTCTCCTTCCTACTCGTCAAACAAACACAAACTCGGCCAGAATCTCTCAACTACTCATTCAACATTCTCACATCTTGTGCAAAACTTTCTGCGGAACAAACCGCTTCAAACACACGCAAAGCTGACAAAGAGAAGCAACAGAAAAGAATCGAGCAGGCCAGAAGCTCAAACTGTAGTAGGGATAGAGCAAACAAGGCAAAAGCAACAACGAAACGAACGACACAGACACACACAGACAAAGTGGAATTGGAAATGCATAAATAAAATGGAAAAAGGAATATTTTTGTCCTTTTCACAGGAAAAAGTCTGTAACTCTATTAGATTATTTTGCTGGTGGTGCTTATACAATAACTGTGCACACACTAAAAGAGTATAAAAAAGTGACTGACTTCACTTCAATTTGCTAAACAAAGGCTCCAAAATATTTACACAGATATCAACGGCAGCAGTGGTATAGTAGCTGTTGCAACACACGTTTAGTCTTTTTCATATTTATTTATGATATTCTAAACAAAAAAAGTCTGCCGCAGAAGCTGAAGCAGCAAGTGTAGCAGAAGACTCGAGGAGCATCAAACAATCACCCATCCACCGTTTTTCTCCTTGTTCGTCTTCCTCCGCGAATTTCCAAGTGACTCGAAAGGGTAACAAAGAGAGAATTAAGAGTGTTGTGGTGTAGAATTTGAGAATTTCGGAGTTTTTGCGAGTTGTCGGTTCTAGTGATAGGACATCAGTCACTACGTTTCTTCCTCATCTTTTCTCCATTTCTTTTCTACTTGATTAACTCAACTTGTTGTGAACGAGTGCTTTCTTCCAAACAAACAACAAATTTACTCGTCATTCCATTTCAGTCTGCTTTTCACAACTTTCCGTTTAAAGTTGAGATGTTGCACTAAAACTAGAAGGGGAAAACGAGAAAATGAAAAGCTCCTTCTATTTTTTACTCTTTTCCAATTCAAGTGTCGTCAACTTCTAAAATTTGTCTTCTTTCTCTACTGCATTGCATGCAGTCGCTAACTTTATACTTGCAAATGAAGATGCAGGAAAATGAACCAAAGCGAGAACGTGTGTGAGTGTTGACTCTATTAAGTGTCAGCGAAAACGAGCAGAACTATGACATTTTTTTTCTAGATACATACATACTACTTACAATATTGTATATATACACGGTCACAAGAAAAAAAGCATTCCGACATTAAAGTTGATTTCCTCGGTTTTCTCGACTACTCCCAAAACCAACTACCACGACTCTATTACAATTCCACTTGTTGCCTCTTCGCCTTTTTCTCTTGTTTTTTCTTGGTGTGACAAAAAAATATCGACAGCGAAAAGAAGTTATTTAAAAGCCGAAGAAAAAAATCCCTTGCGTTTGCATTGCACTGCGTTACGTCACGTCACGTTACATCACGATTCATCGCCAAAGTGATTCTGAAAATGTGCTGAGAAATTGAGACATTTGTTTTGTTACAATTGAAGCAGAACGGAGAAACGACATACGAAACAAAATGAAATGAAATTGAAGGAGAGAGAAAAAACAACGGGGGGAAAAAGTAGCAAGTAAAATTGTGTCATTTTGTGAAAACCGAGGTTTTACAATATCCGCATCCCTTAATGTACCTAAGTACATAATATCTTGAAAATCTGTACAAATGACGGTGTTGACTGAACCATAAATCTGCGTACTTTTCAGAGGATAAAAAGTAATCCTATAAAATATCTACTTACTATGGATGGATTAGATTAGATTGAAAATATAGAGAGCAGCAAGAAAGAAGAGAAGCAAAAGGGAAATGAACTACCTCTTTTCAATGAAATCTAAAGAACGTTACATTACGTTAAACATGGTATTTTGTAAAAAAGAATCTTGTAAAATGACACAAATAACTTGGTTTCACTCAATGTGGAGCAGCAAGTGCGATGAGGTGATTGCCAGTAAGTGAGTGAGTGAGTGAGCAGTCTACGTCATCATCGTCATCGTCATCATTTTACTATTTTGTTTTGAAAAAATAAATTTACTCGAACAAGAACCTCATTTTTGAGAGAGATTAGTAGGAAAAGAAAGGAACGGATTTTTGAAAAAAGTTTATGCTGCTTGAGCAATTAAAAAAAATCAAAGTGCTCGCTTTGTCTGAGACGGAAGCTGAGATTCTGTATTTTTCTGTCTCTCTATTTATTTACTACTGTGACTGTCACGTCGTCAAAATGGACAGTTGGTGGATGCCGTGGTGGAAATGCGTTCCGCAATTTTCTTTTTTTTTTATGATTGGGTAACCAAGTTTGAGTTTAGTTAATGGAAGAAAGATGTTCAAAAAAAATGGAGACAGAGAGCTCGAGTTTGAGTAGATGCGTAATTCTGCTCTTCCTCTCCACTCCACTACTCCAGTTGGAAATGACCCAAGAAAAGAGAATGATTGAGGCAGTTGACGACGGATGGAACACAATCGGCTTCTCACAGTCACACTGAAATGCCACTTCTCTTCTAGCATTTTCGCTCGCTACAATTGTGTAATTTGACTTCATTAATGAGCTCATTACATTTTTACAAAGAAGATCTCAAAAATAATAAATAGGGAGGAAGGCGATTGTGGTAGCGGAGCGAGTTTAATAAATGCCTTTTTGATTGTCATGACCATATGATCTAGGTACGCTACTTTAAAAGACAAAATAAATACTTTTTATTACTCTCTCGAGTGTCGGGTGTTATAAAAGCCGGTGACGAGAATGACGATGACGATGACGACGACGCTGAAATGATAAGAGTGAATAATAAAGCAGAAAATAAAAGCCGCTGCTCTTCTCAATTGAACATGTAAAAGAATTCTCTTCTTCATATTCATTTTTTTCGCCATTTTCTCCTTCACTTCATCCACTCTTCATCGTCATCTGTTTCTTCTCTTGTCTGCCACTTCTCATATTTTCCTTGTTGGCAAGTGTCCAGTAAGAGGAAGACGAAGCAGAGACGAAAGAGAGAGAGAGAAAAAATCATTCCTCCGCTCGGCCGCTTCTCTTGTCCTGTCATTACTAGTTGAGCTGTCCCCACACAACACACTTTGAGCAAGTAGTAAAGTACAAATGGAACGGACCAAAAAAACGTGGGAATGGCGGCAACGAGATGCAAACGAGAGAGAACAAAGGGGAAAAAACAAGATTTTACTTGTTTCCAATGCTAACACTTTTTCAGACATTCACGAACCTGGTACATTCTACAGTGATAATAATAATATTTTTGTGACACGAAAAGTGATTGGTAGATACGTGTATGTGTGTATTAGTAATATTAATAAAAAGTGTCGAACTGAGTGACTAAACTATCACAAGGAGAAAAAACGTCACGTCAAGTCACGTAAAACGTTACATCTGTTTTAATTATGTGATGTGTCAGTTCAGGTTGCTTTTGCTTCCTTTCCTCTGTACTCTTCCAAATGATTGTTTTTCTCCGACTTTTAGTGTGTGAGCGAATGAGGGAAATGGAAAGGAGAAGGAAAATGACGGGGTGATATGATTATGATTGGAAAGGAAGGGTATGTTTTTTGTACCTGACTTGACATGAACTAGGGGGAATGAGACGACGATGATCATGATAAGGTGGATGATGATGATGATGATGATGATGAGGATTACTACAGTGGCGCTTTCATTATTACTGCAAATAAAACAACTTGATTATTTTTATGGACTCGCAGCGGTCTCGTTGTCTCCTCTTATTCTGATACGCCTATGATGCCGCCACAAGCACGATCCCTTTTTGGGAAATAAAAATAGACCCTGAATAGACGCCTGCTGGCGGTGATGTGAATGAATTGTGGCATTTCGCACTGCGGGATTTTATTCATTTCTTTCTCTCGTCTCAACAATATTTGCGCGTGATCGTGACTTGATGTGGTTCTCCCATAGTACATAATGATAATAATAATAGGAACAAGCGTTTTTTATATGGCGACTCTCACTTGACAAGGATCACATAAAAACGAAGCGAACACCACCGGACCATTTCTCTTACACGCGTCGTTTGCAAAGTCCACCCAATTTTTCCCAATACATGTCTAACATTATTTACTTTCGCTAGTCAGTATAGTCTGTGACAATTTTTATGGTCGTGCGGCGAAGAAAAGAAATATCCCGAAAAACTCTACATTTCCGCTGCGTCAACAGAGAGAAAAATGGAGGGTTGGCAGTTTCCACGATATTTTTTGTGTCTATTGGTATAAAACGAGAGAAAATGAATCGAATCGTTTAAAAGAAAAAATGTGCACATGAAACGTGCGTAATAGAAAATGTTGACATATTTTTATTCTCTCGATGAGTTCCAACTGATTTCAAAGTCAACTGAAGAGGAACGGGAGTTCCTTTAGCAAAACATTTTCAAGCAGTGTTTCAAGTGAGTCTCTGGAGAAGTGAAGACAGAGAATTGAAAGAGAAATTGAGTGAAAGAAAACAAGAGAGCTTTCTTTTGAAAAGGAGTCTTTTCAACAGTGAAAACATGCGTCTATCTCGTTAGTGAGATGGCAGCCAACCGGACATACTTAGCGAACGCAGAAATGCTTAGCCTTTTAGCGAATATTATGTAAAAAAAAGTTTCGCTCAAACTCACAGTCAGACTTTCAAACTTGAATTAGATATTCCCTTCTTTCTTTCCGAAAAGCACAGATCATTATGATATGATGATTGCCGTTGTCGAATATGTTTTTGAGTATTTTTCTTCATTTCGTATTATGGCACTCCGGGAAGGTTTGCGTGTCGAGGAGAGATCATTTTCATTTCATCTCATAATGAAATAGAGTTGGAGGAAGGAGAAAGTGAAGTGAAAGAGGAAGGAGAGAACGCGATGCGAGGGAAGATAGTGGGAAGAAAAATGGGTGCACATGTTCATTTTCCTCTTACCAGGTAGGCAGGAAGTGGGTGAACAACGAAAACTTTCTTTTTTGTGGTTTCTCTCAGGTAGAAGTTGTAAAGTAAAGTGAAAGTAATCCATTGTTAAAAAGAAAGTAAAAAGAGGCAGAAGCACACCCACGAAGAAGAAGAAGTAGCAAAAAAATGAGAGGAGCAAGCGAGGCTAAATACCCTTTTACAACTTTCTAAATACTCATCTTTTTCTTTCTTGTCGTTTGCGTGTTTTTCTTTTTCTCCTACTTTGAGAGAGTGTGTGTAGCTGACTGGCTGGCGTGCCGTGCGCTAGTAAGGAAGAAAGGAGGGAAATAAATCCCCAAAAATATTATAACGCTGTAGGTAACGTTGTATAATGTTATTGCATTGCATTGCATTGTATTAAGATTAAGACAACGAGATGGAGATAGAGCACGAGCTGAGCGGAGAAAGCACGCAAAGCAGCAACAAGACCAAGAGCAAAAATGATGAGATGAAAAAAAGATCTCTTTCCAACTTAGGTATAAGAATGTTTCAGTAGAGAGAAAAATGAGACGAGTTTATGTTGTGGTTTGAGTTGTTCTGCTTTTCCTTCCCGCAGGCTGCAACCACAGCCAGAGCTACAGCTCCGTGTGTAATGTGCCTACGTTGTAGAAACGTGCATTCCTCTTCTTCGTGACTCAGCTCAACTCAATCGAAACACAAGTTTTTTTCGTCGTCCTCTTCCAAGATTGTCAAGAGTAATTCTTCCGTGCACATCTTGCCTTGTTTTCTATTCATCTCACTCAGTCGAGATTCCCAGTTGAGCATAATATTACTTTACAGGCAAACAATTCTGGCCGCAGGCTTTTTCTGGCTGTAAACCTTTTCCACTTTTTTATAAACTGTGTCGTATTTAGGCAGGTAGGTAGGTACTAGGTACTTTTGCTTTTGAAATTAGGAGAAAGGTGCATGTTATGTAATGTTATTATGTCGTGTTGTAGAATGCTACCATTCTTGTAGCTCTTTGAAAAAAATGGAAAAAATCAGACGCACTCCTGTTTTATTTATTTAGTTAGCTAGCATCATTGTGAAATGGAAATTGGAGCTGTTTTGTTCATCTCGTTATACTCGACACGGACATTTTTTCTCTGCTCCCCTCCTGCCACTTTATATTTCGTCATATGGCTAAAAATTGAGTAAAATGGAAAAGACAAGATGAAATGATGTTACACTCGACTTTTACTTTTTTTTTATTATTTTATAATTCTAATGATGAGCAGGAGAATGAAGCGAATCATGTTTTTATAATGTTATCCAGTGGAGTCTAGTTTCACTCACTCACACTGACTTTTCCTTTTTCTAGTTTATTTTTTTGAGGCGAGTTGAGTGAGTGAATGAGGCATCCATCATGCTCATGCTTTTAATACGCGAGGATCAAAAGTATTAGCTGCATGTTTTCTTCGTCATGCCTCCCATTCATCTTTTCTCTTTCACTTTGAAGCCTTATTATTAAATATGGCTTTTTGCCCTTGCTCCGCAAAAACAAAGCAATAATGGGAAAAGCTCTCTTGTCTTTTTTCCGCTTTTGATGACGATGATGATCATCATCGTGATCATCAGATGATATGATGTGAGACGCGTTTCCTTCCTCAACAATAAACAACATTCCGTCACTACTATTTCCTCTTAAATAGTTACCCCCCAAAAAACTGGAACACGAGCACCACTATTTATCACTATCACGATCTACGATGAACTTGTTCTTCAGAGTTACAAGTGAAAAACTCTTCTTTATTTTATGTGCTGCGATCCATTTTTGCTGCTAAAGTAATAATCTTCATAAACGGACGAACGTGAGCAAAATATTTTTTAAAAGAATATTTTTTTCGCCAGATAAATTGTCATGACTATCTTGAGAGATTCACTACTTTCTTAATGGAGCTAAGATAATATTGGTAAGATTAAGAGAAGAGACGGTTGGAAAAATAAAATAATTAATTATGGACTTGTGTAAAGTCTGCCTGTTCTCGTCGTGTCAACTCGTTCTTCATAAACAATTCCAATTGACCTCACAAAAAGAAAAGCAAAAAGAGAAACAGAGAAAAGGGGGAAAATGAAACTGACAAAGAGAAAAGCTACAACTGAATAAATAGAAATCATGATAATCCTAATGAGGATGAAGACAAAAAAGGGAAAAAGGAAATTGTGAGAAAAGACTAAAAAAAGAAGGTAGGATGGCAGCGGTGGCGGGTATCTACGGGATGGGTGATGATCCCTTTGGCCTTTGCCGTAATCCAAAAATTTATGGTCAGAGCTTTCATCCGCTTCAGCATCAGCAATTTCAGCAGCATGAGAAAACATTCGACTCCCTGTGAGTTACTTTCTTTATCAATTTTTATTCTATCTTAATTATTAATAATACAGCTCGAAATATTATGGTTCTACTAAAACTCCTAAACAATTCCTATCGACATATCGGTACAAGAGTAATTTTAACTATTCATTAATAATATAAAATACTTTACTTGAGTAATTGAAGCATCAAACTAATTCTAGATTATTAACCAAGTTACTATTAATCATGATTGTTATCATTAAATATTACCTCTTCGCTATCGTTCTCTTTAGCAATTATTTACAAATTTTACATAATTTATATGTCTAATGCCTCTCTACAAAAAATATTGAAAAAGGTAATTAACGGAAGTAATTTATTGAGATACTATCGCTGCTCCGCTATTCAGTAAAATTGTGCGGTATGTTTAAATTGATTACATTAATGTGTTCTCTGTTATTGATTAATTGAGTAAATTTTAAACCTAATTCATGATTTCGATTGATTAACCAACTAAAAATCAACTGCATTGGTCATTTCCTAAACAAGGTTGATTTGTTAAAGTCTAACTGTTCAAACTAATATTAAGCCAGAATGTGGTAAGTCGTTTCTATTTTTTCTCGAATTTGCAAAAAAAATGAATCAAAAGCAACAAAATATTTCACAGCTTTCGAAATTTAAAAGTTCATCCACAAAAAAATGTACTTTTTAAAATAGCTTTTTTATAAAAAAATGTTTACTCGCATGAGTTACAAAAATGTTTTCAAAGCCATTCTAAAAAAACGTTGAAGGGAAATGAAATATTTACAATTTTTCTCTGCACGACTTTTTTGCACGAAAGAAAAACATTAGAACAAAGAAAAATGAAATTCTGCACGTTTCTTTGTTGGAATGGAGAACGAGTTCACAAAAGGAAAATATTTTTTGTTGAAAAGCTATAAAATATATCGCTTTGAATTAAACAGAAACATTTTTTCTATCCGGTTGTTCTTGCATGCCTCTAAAACAATTTATAAAATAAAATTTAAAAAATTCTTATAAAAACTATAAAAAAATTCACAAAAAAACTTTTGTTGACCGTTTTTCATTAAGATAAATTAATAAACTGTTTACTTAATTAATTACACAATATATTTAGACACATTTCAAATGCAGCAAAATATCAGAATGTTTATTTAAAGGAACAGTCAGAATATCACAAAAATACACAAAAGAAAACGTTTCACGTTTGTGAAATGAAATCAAACAAAAATCAACCTCACTTTCAGTTTTTTGCTCTGCATTTATGTATTCCAGCCTATTTTGACTGTATGTATTTGTCTTTGCAGTTTTGTCACACGATAAAACTCAAATAAAATTCCAAAAATACAAACAAAACTATCTTAGTTGGAAAACTACCACAGTGAACAAAAAACCATTGGCACACACTTGGCTTTCTGTGGATACTTTTTTGTGTACGTACAATTTGCAGCAACTTTTTTTATAGCAAAAAAGGAAAATGAGACACTGAAATTTTTTGTTTCGTTACATTTTTCGAAAATCTGGTAAATAAAAAATAAACTCGATAGAAATGTACATAATAATGTTACTGGTGCGTATTTTAAAACGACTATCAACACGAACAAAGTTTTTTAATCCGATATGTGTGAAAACCGAATTTGTGTATCTCATTGATTATTGATTGATTGATTGATTGCATCCCTATCAAAGAGTTGCCCAATGTCTACTATAAATGTTTTAGTACAGTACTTGATATTTTTATTCGTGACTTTTTCGTTCAAACGATTTATGTTCTCAATTAATGATTAATTGTTTCGTCGAGAAAATGAAACGGATTTTGTTTTTCTTCCATCTGTAACGAAAAAAACCCAAAGGAAATCTGAATTATCATGGTCGTCTTTTTTCTCTTTTTTTCCCTCCCAAACTTACTTGCTGCTTGAAGGAAAGGAGAAACATCAAGGTATTTTTCTAATGATTCCACTTCAGCTCATTCAATTATTCTAATTAATTATTAATTACTTCTCTCTGCCTACCCTTTGCCTACCCTAAGTTAAGTATCATATCTTATCATCGTTCGTCCAGTACTTATATCAAAAGAAATCTATTCATTTACCTTTAAATTTCATTCATTTGAAATTTTGTTTCAACCATCTGAAAAAACGGATTCATAGATGAAAGTGCGTAAAAGTTAAAATCTGATGTTTATATTAAGTACTCGCAACTTCCTCATAATTTGCTTTTACTTCAAAGCAAAATCTTTTGTTTCACTGCTTTGCTTTTTTTCCAGCTGCTAAAAGTTTGGCCTCTTCATAACTTAACTGCTCTCAAATTTAAAACCTCTATTTAATAGTTTACATATGAACGTGAAGAGAAAAGGCTGAAAATTAGTCACGTTAAAAGCCTCTCGGTCTATTTACCTTCGCACACGCATTACGTATTACTTTACACATGGCTCACCCCGGAAAATCAATATTCTCATTTTAGAACCACTTTTTTCTCCCCAAAAATGCCTTCCAGACATTAGAATCATTAGAGTAGATGGAGGAAACGTAAAAATTTTCCATTCGCACATTTCAAATTGGAAGCATAAACCTCGCCAGAAAATGCCCTGGCTTTTTCAGGGGGAGGAGAAAGAAAAAGAGAGGTAACGTAAGCACTTTCTCCTATCATTTCCCTCTTGCACTCTCTTTCACTCTCCATTTTTATTACTGCAAAGCTAAAAAATATTGAGATTCTCCGCGAGAGAGAAAAAAGAGGCCGTGGAGAAAGTGAGGTGGTGAAACTGAGTGAAAGCAAAAACACATACTTTCACCTTTCTTACCCACCGCCATACATTGTGTATACATAGAGTGACAAATGATTTTTTATTATTACTCCGTTGTCGTTTTTTACATTTCTTCCCTCATTCATTTCATTCTCCACGCTTTCCTCTTCCTTTTTGTCTTCGTCCTTCTTGCTCCTTGTTAGTAGCACCTTTTCATTTGAAACGGGTAATAACATCAGATCAGAACAGAAACGGAGTGTCAGAGAGTGAAATTTCTCTCTCCACTTTCACCGTGCTTTCTCCTTTTTAAAAAACATACTTTTAGTCCTACCTCCGCCTCTCTGTACCCATTGGGAGAGAAAAGGCTGCAATTTCTATTTTACTTTCACGTCCCTGGAAGTGCAAGCGTGCATACCATTTACCTTGTGATTATGTCCTATTGTTACATTCGCTTTAAGGAAAATGCCGACTGGGCTATTAAAAAAGTGGGAAATGGCTGTGCTCCACAACCTCCATTATGATTAGTCATCCAACCAAACTCATTCTCCATTTTACGGGAAAATGCTTTAAAACCCACCGAATCAACGGACACACACACGTAGAGAGAGAGAAAGCAGGAGAAAGAGAAAATGATCATTGTGTCCATCTGGAAAGTTTTGCACAGAATGTTGCAACTTATTATTACCCCTTTACTTACCATCGTGATCATCATCATCAACGACAACCAGAAGTGAGTGGTAACACGAGCTCTGTAGAACTATGGCTATGACTACCAACCACCGCCTCTTTTCCAGATTATCCAGATCCATTCATACCTCTACTTTCTCCCAAAGACACAACTTTCTTGTGTGACAAGAAATTTAAATGCCTTTTTCACATCCAAATCCCCCAAAAAATTCTGTTCTACGTTCTTAATTATTGTCACATTCATAGAGTACGCATACACACACAGAGAGAGAGAATGTATGTACCTAGAAAAATATGGGTTAGAGTTAGAGTACGTAGCTTTAGGTTTCACTCGGTGAGTGTTTCGCTTTCTCCAGTACATTTCCCATACATTACATAAAACGCACTGCTTCTCATTCCCGCTCTCTTTGACTTGACTTTCACTACGATCAGGGGAGTAATTTGTTGTGTCGACAGAAAACACACTCACCACGGCGACTCTACCTTCTCTCGTGCATGTTTGAAACCGGCTGAATTGCGTAAGTGAGGTGAAATGGAGGGGAAATGAGGCAGCGGCAGAGAATGAAATTGAGGTTTAGTTTAGTTAGGTAGAGCCGGAAAAGGCAAGTAAAGTGAATAAAATCTTAATCTGGTGAAAATGTACTTGTTTCCTCCAGAGACCTTTTTCTTCGCCAACTATGCATAAAAAGTGGTCGTCTACTACCACACCGCTTGCTACACATTGTGTACATGTGTACAGTGGACTGGACGACAAGTTGAAGCTTTAATTTCAGGCAAACGCAACAAGAGAAACAGAGAGAGTTGTGAGAATGAGGGAAAATCAACTTAATTAAGTCATTGTTGTTTGTCTCGCTTTGTGTTAGTTGGACATAGGTAGAAGATTGTAGATAGTAGAGGATGCGATGCGGATGGATTTTGAGGCTTGTAATTTTTAAACAGGTAATGATGGGCAACACGCGGGCATAAAAAATGTGTTCAGGTCAACCAGCAACAAACAAAAATACGCCACTTCCTTCCTCTGCCAGTTTCCCTTCCCAAGCCGCTTTTCCTCTCTCAGGCTCCACATGTGTGCTTTACTTTGTCCAACTCTGCCTCCAGAGAATTCCGATACTGATTTTTAATGAAGGATGGATGTGGATGTTTGTGGAGGTGTGGGAAAGCACAGGCCAAATATTGTGTATTGTAAAACCAATGTTGTCCAGGATTTCCCTCAGATTTTCCCCTTGGCGAATTGTGTAATGCGAATGGACACAGGAGAGGGAAAGTGGATTCTCCGCTGCTACCTACTCAACCACAATCACGTTCACATAACTATGACTATGACTATAACCTGAGTGATGCGTCTGTTCTCTACATGCATTGATTTTTTGTGTCCAGTCCGAGCACACAATATTTTGTAGTTTTAGTTTTTGCAGCTAGAATAGCAAAAGACACGCTGATAGGCGAATACGTTAGTCTAGTGAGTTGCCTTTGTGCTTTTACCATGGGAAAATTAGATAGTAAAAGAATTTGGTTTTGTGCAAGGAGAACTGAAACCGATTAAAATGGAGTTTTGAGTGAATGAGACAATTCCCGTTGTGGAATGTGTCCCTGTTCATCTGTGTATTTTGGTGAGTGAGCCGGAGAGTCAAACTAATCAATGGCAGTGTTGTGTAGAATATGACCACTATTATGAACGGAGTCACCATTCTCAACAAAAACGGCTCACTTTCTCTTTTGACCTTTCTTTGTTGAAGCACACAGAGAGAAAGCGGAATTTAAACGGGAAATTTGGGAGTTGAATTTGAATAGTTCAGTCTACTCAGGGCAGGATTCCTTTCATTGTTTCAGTGAGAGCCATTCATGGTATTGTACTAGATGAGAAATGTTAAAATGCACATCACATCTTTATCACCTCTCCGATATTTTCATAGTAGGGCATGATAGCACAGTGGAAACAATGGAAGTACATTGTGTATTGATTTGAAAGAGTGGAGTTATTAGAGCGTTGTATCATCTTGTTGCCGTTATTGTAACCGTTACCTTTTTCTGTCTAATGTGATATAATGAAATCTAATGCAGTTACATAATATTAGATACATAGGTATGTACATACATATGCGTGCTGTGCAAAGACAAAGTTATTCGAGCAAGTCTATTTTTCATGGCGAGCGTTGTGCTGAGGTGAGATGAGGTGACGTGACACACAAGACTGAGACTGAACACTGGATGTGGATGGAGCCTTTTCTTTTCTTGGCAGCCAGCCGTTCACACAATCCACATTCATTTGATTCTCATCACACCAGCACTGCATTGAGAGTGAGTGGAGCAGACTCCATTCCACGCTCATAAGTACACTACTAATTACGTTGAACTTGATGAGAGAGAAAAAAGATGAAAATGGAGCTGTCACGACAAACATCTGCTTCTTCTCTGTGAAATCCAAGTTGGATCGTTGGGACAGCGGAACAAGTGAAAACTACTTAGGTACATACACGTAGGGAAAAAGGTTGTCGGCTCTAATTCATCTTTTTTGTCATAATCATTAGCATCAAGTTTGAACAGAGGGGATAATGGAGTCATAAAAGAAGCATTGTGTCCTCTATATCTGTTCTCCAACCTTCGTCCATTTTCCCGATTTTTGTCAGCTTCAAAATAAAACACGTTATGATGTTATGCAAGTAGTAAATATGTTGTTATGGAGGACGACTAAGATTATATTGTTTTTTCTCTGTGTCTTTTAATTTTCTTTGAGTGACAGTGGAGTTCAGTAGGTTTTTGGCACCCGACTCACTTTTGACTCTTTTACTTACTCGACTGCACCAATGTGTGCGTACCTATACAAAAAAGAAAAATTAGCGTGTATTCAGTGACTTTTGTTTCTTGTTTTTTCAGTCACTTCAGTTCATCACAATGGGGATGTTGTTGTTGATGATGATTACAACGATGACGGTGACGATGAACTGATGAAGTGTGAGGAAATACTGGCTACAAATATTGTATGTACAATAGGTGCAAAAGAAATATTTTTCTTGGGCAAAAAAAATTTGCATGATTATGAGCAGCCGATAATCATGATGTGATGTAATGTACCATTGAATCTCCAACTTCGTTCACTTTCGCTAATTCATTTGCCCTATTTTAAAATCGTTTTTCTTGTCTTCTGCCCAAATCATTGGAAAGGAAATGCATTTTATTCAAGGATTAGTTTTTTTGTGTCTCATTGAATGCAAAAGTGGCAATTTGCCTGTTCAACCTTGCTAGTTTTTTCATCTTAAGCTGATGAAAATTGGAAAAGTTGATTTCGCTTCGAATGCATTTTTTAAAGTAAACAAATGAAAACTTATGCAGACTTCAATTTGACTGGTATTAGTTGGAAGGAATGAGAAAGGCCTGTAGGTAAAAATGTAACTTTTTCCGTGATTAGGTACATACAATACCCAGCTTAAATGACTGAAATCAAAATTAACTGATTAGTTTCCCCTTGGAAGGTAAATTAAGTTTCGATGAGTTTTATCTGGAGACAAGCAGATTTTTATGAACAAAGGAAATAAAGTTACGTGCCACGGCCACGTCTTCAAATTAGCTCATTCTTTGATTAAAATCTTAAATGATAAGAATGTGCCTTATTCCCGAACGTACACTCAGGTCGTTAAAACTTTTGCTTTTTAAAAGACGAGCAGGACAAGGAAAGTAAAATAATTTGATTGGCCGGATGGAAAATTACCATGTGTGCGTAGATGTTTTCTGATAGTGAAAGTTAGAAAGTAGAAAAGTGAGAATTTAAGTACATAAGGTTTAATTGAGCACACACTAAATAAGAGAAAGTCGGAGTAAAATTTTTCTTTGTTTGACTGTGTTGTAATTGTGATCAAAGGAAAGTCTACGAACGAGCTTTATAATAAAATAATAAAAATGTGGCACGGCGAAAGTAACTATATAGTAGTTGGAAAGTCGTCTGATTTCTTTTAACCGAATGAGTTCTCTTAGTGAAAGCGAAGGAAGAGAGTGAGCGGAAAAACACATCAGGTTGATCAAGTTCACGGGATTTTACACCCGATGTACCAATGTAAAGAAAAAACCAACCACAAAGAGACGCGATACTCCTGATTATACTTGTTTTATTCTCTTTTTTCCGCTTGTCTTTCTCTTTCACTCATTCTCTCCGGAAAGAAAGTGCGCCGTCGACCACGGAAATTGTTTTATTTCAGGGAGTATTCAGGGAGAAAGTCTATTATTCCCAGTTGGAGGAAGGTGAAAGTCGAGTCGCTTTCTCTTTTTACACTCTTTGAACTAAAATCTTTCTTGTTCTCGTCTGTGCAATGAGAAAGACAGACGTTGGAAAGAGAAAGTTTTTCGAGGGGAAGTGGACGAATGTTTTTCTCCATTTTTAAAGAGAGGGACTATCGTATCGAGTGACTTTTTATCCCCTGTCTCTGTTGCTCACTTCTTTTCCAATCATTCCATTAGTCAATCTATTAGTCTTCTATGGTGGCACAGTTGCAACTGAGCAGTGGCATGGCGGAATGGCAGCAGCGAAAGCAAGTGCCACCGACGGACCACCAAATCACTAGAAGCACACCAGGAACTTTTTTCCTTTCACTCTTTCATGACTGACATTCCATCACCTGAATGCGAAGTTTCCCCACTCGACTTTTCCTTCACTTTCATTCTCTGGAAATGGGGACGAGAGTCTGGGAAATGGAAAACTGTTCCACTTGGCTTGGCAAGGTCTCCGCTGCGAGCCACTTTCACCGAAAATAAATGAAACATTGCATTAGATACTTACATGCATGCACCTTGTTGCCTCTTTTCCCATTTCGCCTCTAACAAACCAATGACAGTGGAAGGAAATGCAATCAAGGAAGAGTTTGTTGGTGAAATTGCTCCAGAGAGTGGAAATTAAAAGTTCAATTATAATGATATTAAAACTGGTATTTCGGCTAATGACGATATATGTATAATGAATTGCAGTGTTTATGTGGGAAGGAAAATGGGAAAGAAAATTTGTAAAATTCATGAAATCATTCCCCTCTCCCAGTGCAACAGAGAAAATTAACACGCTTTCTTGTCAAACACCAACTTTCCAAATTTGCTATAATTTTTACATGATTTCCACCATATGTAAAGTTAGTCTCATCGTAGAGGAGAGTTGACTTTAAGTTTTCACAGATTGAAAAAGGTAAAGGTTGGACGCAGAACTAAAATGAAAGAGAGAAAGTCATGGGAAAACATTTTAGTGAGTGCATATGTAACGTTAATGTATTTATGTATGCACATGTAAACTTTTTGCTTACATTTTACCACCCCACTAGTGTAGCGTATCTGTCTTGCTGCCAAAAATTCAAGAGGGACAAATAAAAAATTTGCGACCGGAGTAATTTTTTAGGTATACTTGGTGAAGAAATGGGGTTGAAATGGCTATGCAAATGTCTTTTTTTCTCTCTCTGGTGGAACTACTCTTGTACAAATATTTTCCACGTAATTGTTCTCTTTCGCTCTCTGCGTGTGTGAAAAATGTAAAATGTGTAGATATGAGTGAGTATGAAAATGGAAGCACATTCTTTTTTTACTTGATCTCTGTCTTGATTCCAGCATCAGCGTGGGGCTGGCAGGGCTGGCATATGAATTACTAATGGAAGTTGTTCCGCCTTTCGTCTCCTCTCCTCATTACCATTTTCCATTTTATTTCCATACATGCATAGGATTCGCGATCTGCCTCCACATATTTTCCACTGGTCGTGGTAAAACTCTTAATGTGACGTTGTCCACAGAGAGAAAAGTGAATTTTGCCTCTGTGGAGTGGGAGAAAGTGTAAAAATTTACGAGCCTGTCCTTTTCTCTGCTTTCTTTTTGCAAGTCTAGGCACTCACTCACTCACTGAGTCAGTCAGTCAGCCTGACTCTTATCATATCACATCCCTAGGACTACCCAAGTTTTTTTGTTGTAAATACCCCTACTCCACTTTTGTGACAAGTTGGGAAAATTAACATTTTTAATTAGATAAGTCGACACTGGTGCAGAAAAACTCCTCTAGGAATTAGAGTTGTGTACGTTGCTTGGCTGCTTGAAATTTGCTAGGAATTTTCGTTTCTTGTTTCATTTAAAACTGGTGTGATTTTCCAAGCGGAAAGAAGAGAAGACAATTATTGAAAAGTTGTGTTGGTAGAGGAGTCAAGGAATGTACACATTTTAATTATTTCCTTTCCCTTGCTTTCTTTCACTTTATTTCCTCTGGTTACCCCGTGTCGTCCAGTGATGAAATGACTACAACGGGAAAGATTGAGGAATACAGTACAAAGAAATTCGCCTAGTCGAGATCCCGTGTTCCTGATCAACAAAACTATATCAGGGAACAGTTGAAATCGACAAACAAAAATAAAAGAGAAGTTAGCGCCATCTTGTCACAAAATTATTCACTTTCCAATTGTTAGTTAAAACCCTCCATTTTCTCCTGCTCCTTGAAAAACTTTCTTCAGAGGAAGTGAGAGGCCGCTGCCATACCCCCTCTGCATTTTCGTGCTTTCTCCTATTCAAAAAACTGTTCGCAACGATGACGATGGTTTCGAGGATCTGCAGCGGGTTTTTATTTCCTCTGCAGTCGTCTCGGCTTTCTTCAGCTTTCCCTCATTTCTCTTTGGTTCCTAGCACTAGTGCTGCATCGGCACCGGCACTCACCATGCTGCATGTTCAAGTCTGTGTCCATTAAAACTTTCCTTCCGGATTCTCCGCGTCACCGCCGGATGGCATGACCGGGAACATCCGTTTTTGCGGGACAGTCGATCTAGCAAGTAGAATAAAACTTTGCTACATACACGGAGCGTCTCTTTCTCACCAAATATTCTAGATCGTCTCATGTAGTAGTATCTCTTACAAAACGCATTTAGTAGCATGGCATAGAGGAACCTGAAGTCGTTGTTGCTTAAAGAAGGCATAGAAATTTTGATGTTGCCACAATTCTACTATAAGAGAACTTGGTGCCCTTTTCCATTCTATCTCTTCTCAAATTGCACAAGTGGAGCGAGGCTGAGGCTGAGGCTGAGCTGGAGAGTGTTTGCAAGTTGGATACAAATGGAATAGGCGCTACTCCCACTATTTACTACTACTACACAGTGGAGAGGGAGAGAGAAAGTAGGAAAAGTGTTTTGTGCAAGCAAGTTGAAGTTGCTCCTTTTATTTTTTGCTTGCGTCTGCTCAAAGAGCCGTTCCCGCATTTTACTGCATTGCACTAACAAGCGAAAGCATTGAGGAGCCGACGACTGACTTGTCCATAAGTACGTGGCATGCTTTCTCCATTGTTTTCTATTACTAATACTTACATACACACGCAACAAAAAACTCACGCTTCTCCTTCCCAAGGAATAAAAAACATGGATAGATTACCAATTTTACTAGAACGTGGGATGGAAGCATGAAAGCAACATTATCTCCTTTCTTCTATATTCATTCCATAGTAGAAAGAAAAAGCGAGAAAGTTAAAACGAACAGACTTTCGCTTTTCCTTTCTCTTCCTCTTTGCCTGCCTACCTAGAAAAACGCTATTTATTTGTTTTGCAAGTGATTTTTGAATAGTGAAAAGATTTTAGGTAACGCAATGCAATGCCAAGAAGAAAGTGAGAATGGTGAAAGTCGAAAGAAAGTGCTACTTCTTTTCTGTTTTCGTACTTGTTAGTGGAGCAAAACGAGGAGAGAAGAGAAAATTGTTAACGATAAAAAGGAGGGGATTCTGGGAAGTGAACGAGAGAAAAAAAGTTTTTGAATAATAAAATCTCTCATGCTCTCTCCTTGTTTGGTGTATGTACAAACAAACCTAGACAACATTTATGCATAGATATTTGCGAAATAGCTGAGCTGTAAACTGTGGTGCCAGAAGGCCCACAAGAAACGAACACAGAACGACGTGGTAGGATTCGAGCAAGGATGGCTAATGTAAAACCAAAATTTTTATCTCCTTTTTCAAATCAAATTCTCTACTGTCAAATCCAATTTAATATAGTGTAAACTAAAGTAATGTTGTACTTAAACGAATCTTCACCTTTTCAACTATAATATCCAATTCAGTTTCCAAAGAGTTTGCTCAACATGCTCATAAATTCATGTCAATTTTCTATTACTGTTAAGAAAAAATTAGTAAATGGAGAATTTATGCAAGAGGCAGAATTGGATTATCATAAATTTCCTCGCTACACATTTCCTTGCTCATTTCATTCACCGTTTTGTTTTTCCCCAGCACAGCACCGTACCGCCAAGATATTGTTCGTGTTCATAGTGTTGATATGTATTTTGAATAGGTATTTTATTAATATTTGATGGGAAAATGGAAAAGAGAAAATGTTGATGCATGCAAGCTGACCTAACTTTACACACTGATTGGATTGCATTTGCCATTACTTCTTACTATAACTATTACCATTGCTCCCATCACTAAACTACTACTACTACACGGTACAAGGAAAACATGAAAACAACAACAACAAAAAACAAGAACAACACCAATAATAATAAACGTGGGCAAAACCGACCGACTTTACTTTTACTTCCTTTCGAATACTACTATATACCACTTTTCAGCTCATGCCGTCCTAGAGGAATGATGTGTTTAAGTAAGGAGAAAAAGAAAGCATTTCACGAGAAAATAAAATGAAATAGCACATGCTTTTTAATGTTTAACGGTGCACTCCTTATTTATGTATTTTATCGATGAAATGAAATGAAATGTAGTTTTCGCGAGTCAGAGAAAAAAACGGCGGAACAACAACTGCTCCTGCTGCTGTTGCTGCTCGTATGTTATTTGTGTGGCCTGGTGCCTGATAAAAGGGAAATTATAATGTATACATTCGAGAAGAGGGGTAAAAGGTATTATTTATTACGTCACCACGCGACACACACACACACCAGCAACATTTTTTTGTTATTATTATTATTATTATTCCTGACATTCCCACTTTTCCTTTTTCTTCTTCTCTATTATCAAAAATCCACTTTACTTTTCACTCCATAAAATGTAACGATTTTTATTTCCACCAGGTGTGCTGTGCCCGTAACTCTAAATTAGATTAGTGGACTCATATTTTAACCATCTTCCGTCTGTCGTCATCACCTTGATGAAACAACGTGACCAAAAATTTCTTTCAGTTACTTAAATAGTTTTTTTTTCATAGGATCAATTTCATATGTAGATTTCAGCACGCTCTTAGCGTTTTCAACGATTTATGTTGGCTACATGTGCACACCTAAAGTTGATACACACGTACATTAAAATATTCCCCTTGCTATTGAAAAGAAGAGAGATATTGTTTAGGATGATTATTACGATCCATATTAACTTTTTAGTGTTACTTTTCCTTTAAGCAGTAGTTTCTTTTCTTTTCAGTGGAGAAACTAGAAAAAAAGGTAAAGATCAAGCGGAGAGCAAAGAAGCGTGAGTGAGTAGTTAACTCTTGATATTAGCCTTTTTCTGTGAATTTATTGTTATTAGGGTTACTTTCTTTGGAAGATGTGAGTCAAGTTGAGTCGAGTTTAGGCTGTCCTCGGGAAAGCTCAGGAGAATGGGGCGTTAATGACGTGTAAAAATATCAAATAATTGTTTCTCCCAATTTTCTTCCAAGCGGGAAATTGTTTGTAGAGAAAGGGGAGCGAAAGTAAAGAAAAGAAAGGGAAAAGAAGAGCGACTTAAATATTCTCTATAATACGCTCTGAATAATAATGATCATGATGAGGGACACATGCTTAAGTGGGATTCCCTCCGAACTGCATACGTACATTAAGAGAAAGAGAAAATGGACTGCCTTCTACTTCGCGAGTAAGTAAGTGGAGTAGCGGCTTACTCTTCTCGCTTCGCCTTCTCTTCTCCCATACTTCACTCACTTGGCAGTATTATTAGCAAATCATGTCTAGCCCAAACACACACTAGACCCCAGCCAGCACTAGCAAGAAGAATGAAAAAACTCGAGTAACTTATATACACAAAGAGAAAGTAAAGTAAGAAAGAGTTTTGTTCTTTCCTTCTGAAAAGAAAGTACTCGAGTCTTCTAAGGGAAGAGAAATTTGTCGAGAAAAGTAGTCGCCTGTCCTTTTCTCTTTCATACTCTCTCCCCAGCCAATAATCCTAATTCATTGTGTGAGTGTGTGGCTTTAACCGAAGGAAGTTAGGCAAGAATAGGAAAGCGAGGAAACTCGTGTCTTCTTACTTACTCGCTCAATTTTTACTTACTTATTACATTATGAGCCGGAGAATATTTTTCTCTCCTCTTGTGCAGAGAAGGCATCTTTTATTTCTGTACACACCACAAAGAGAGATGTTTGGCTGAGCACATCAAGTGCTATTTTCTATTTTATCTGCCTCTTGTCAGCTTGTTCATATTTCTTATTGACTAGTTGATTTCCGCTCACTTCGCTCTCTCAAGAGGAAGCTATGATTGCGATTGCCATTCTCTGCATCACCATTATCCCATCATGTGATGTGATCTCACTTTACTCACTCCACTTTGTCCAAGGAGAGAAAGCGCACCTCTCCTGTTTCATGTCATTTCAGCATTCCACTCCACTCCTATCACACACATTCCACTGGCAAAAGCAAGCGAGAGTTCTAAAAAGAGAGAAAAATGTGTGTGTGGTTGCATTGGAAGGTGGTTGGTTGGTTGGCGGTGGGGAATCTTCTTTACCTCCTTACCACCTTCCAATTTTCCTGTCTCTTCTCTTCTTATCGTGAGATGCATCACATCACATCTCTCCTTTCTCTCTTTTGTCACAATGTGAAAATAAAAAGTGGGGAATTTTTTTACTCTACATTATACCTTCCGCACTACCGGGATAAACGACCGTTGTATTGCTAGGAGGAGGTAAAATTGGTGATAGTTTCTTGACTGTAGCATAGCAAAAGTAGGAGCAGCAGCATCTGATGCCTCTTTATTTCCTTTCCTTTTCTTGTCTTTTTTAACTTTACGTTTTTTAACGGAGGACAGTAACGTATGTAGCAGCTACACATATTTTTTGTTCTTGTCTTTCTTGTTCTTGTGTGCCTCGAATGGTGGTGGTGAAAGTGCCTCCCGCAGTTTACAAATGGTTTTAGTCAAAATGAAAGCAGGGTGTGGTCCCACTCAAGCAGCCTAATAGAGATTTTCTGCAGATTCTCCTTTCCTCCCTTCTCTCAGCTCACTTTCTATCTTTCCCTTTGCTCGCTTTCTCTCAGAACAGTTCTCTTTCTTTGCTCTTTCCACTACGCTTAAAATAGATTTTCCCTTGTATCATCGATCTCTCTCTCCCTCTTTCTAACTTTCTCCTTTCTCGTCTTCTTCACTCTTGCTTTAGAATCTTTATTTTTTTATTCCGTCACACTCTGAGGCTGAGGGAAAAATGCTCCTATGAAATGAAATGAACATACGTAGGTAGTTAACTCTTTAACGTATGTAGGTTGTAGTAGTAACATTTACTTTCTCTGACTTTCTCCCCACTCTCCTCACTTTTTTATGTGTGTGTGAGAGAAATAGAATGGTGTGCTCGTTGAGGCAGTCAGTTGGTTGAGTCAGAGTAACGGCCGTTTTCTCTCCTTTCTCCTTCATTCTTCATTCATATTTACATTGTGTTTCTCTTCTCTGTCTCTCATGTCGAGTGTTCCACGTCCACGTCCACCTCCTCCTTTTCTCATCTCTCTTGGCCCTCTTTCCAGAATGTTTCTCCAGTTGTAGAATCGTCGAATCCACTGTAAGACTAACATCACATAATACAACTACAAACATCACATTTTCTCTGTCTCAAGTAGTAGTAGCACTCATTTACTCCCTGTAACCCATTATACTCTCGCAACTCATCCTCTTCCCTTCCCAGATAACTACAAAACTGGCAAAAATTACTAACTAGATTTTACCCTTCATTTCACTCATTCTCTTCTTTCTCTTTGCTTTCCCTCTACTTTCTCTTTCCTGCCTTCTACATATTATCTTCCTACTCGAAACTCTGCAAACACAAAATTTTCTCCTGTTTTCTCCACTTTCTCCACTCTGGCCTTTCTTGATATCTTGATCAACATCACCAAGTTTGGAGTCGAGAAGTTTAGTTTTTGTATTTCATTGTGGTGCTGCTGTCCTTGTATTAAAAATAGGCCAAAAGTCGCTCTCTCCACTCGTCTTCATCATCATCGTGATCGTCATCATGATGACCATGATTTTGAAGTTAAACAATCCCCTTCTCTTTCTCTTGAAACACTATGTACACATTTTAATAGAGGAAAATGGAAATAATGGGAGAAATGAAAAATTGAATGGAAAACTTTCTCCTGCTCTCGTTTCATCTCATCTGATCTCTGATGCGCTCTCAGTAAGTGTTTTTGTAGCATTTGTATTGTTCAGCTTTCTCCCATTGTGTCACTGACTGAGAATAAGTGTGCTACCACAACCTCAAAAATAATACAGACACAAGCTCGCAAAATGGGATGAGGAATAAATGAATGAATGAGTGAGTGAATGAGAGAAAGTATGAATTGAATGGGATGGAATGAAAGTAAAAAACTGAAATGAATGAAAAAGCCGAGTTGGAATTAGTTGCTGAATGAATGACTGAGTGAAAGTTCTTTTATCTCCTCTTCATTTATTTTGCCACCAGAAACTAAAATGCATTGGTGATTTTTTTGGAAAAGAATAATAGAAAGGAGATAGGTCAGGGGCATTCAATTAAGTCGTAGGTTTTTTAAAAGAAAATCATTCTTTTTTATACTTTCTTCTCTACCTCGATCTCAGTTCACTTCATTTGACGAAAGAAAGAAAGTGGGGGAATTCATCGCATTCAGTTGATGTAGTGAGGGCGAACGAAAAAGAAAGAAATTTCTCCGGATTGCCATCTCCTTTTATGATTTTATGCACTCTTCTCTGAGAGTGCTTTAGACTTTGTGTATTTTTAGAGAAAGCAGCGACAGTCGTGATCGTCGTCATCATCTTTTGTTGATGATTATGGCGGCGCTCTGGTTTCGTTTATGCTTTGCGGTTGCAATTGTGGCGATCTCCGTGTGCGAGGCGGTGTGTGCTGGGGAAGCTCCGCGGTGTCTCTTTCATGTCTCCAGAGCACACACACGAATAATAAAAGAAGGCGTAAGGAAGCCGAAAATAATAATAATAATCTTCTTTCCCTTATTATTCCTTTCTCTTCCAAATTTCTCCTTGCAAAAACAATTTTCGCTCTACAATGCTATGTAACATAGGTATTTTTGGAACAATCTTTCCCACACCCAAGGAGATCGAGCTCAGTCATTTGCACTACAATGTTTGTACATGTATGCATATTTTAACAGGGAAGAAAAACTTTTCCTTGCTTTTCCCTCCCTTCCAACTTGTTTCTTCTTTCTCCCATCTTTCATCTTGTTTTTGTTTTACTTTTCCGTCTCCAGAGCATTAATGACGACAGTCGCCACATAACGTACATACATTAACATACCACTCGTTGGTGGTGGTGGTAGCAGAGGAGAGAAAGCTGCTGGAATAATTTTCACACTCGACGATCCCCGATGTATGCCCATAAATGAAATAATAATAATAATAATAAGTAATATTGCGATTTGCGATATTTCGCGATAATAAATACGTACTGGTTACAGTGACTATCGGCGAGGCTACAAAATGTCTTGTGAGGGGAAAATTTCATCCGCAGAATTGCTCCCACTCACGTCCATGATTCCTCCATTCCCTTTTCTTCTGCTCGCTCTCTTTTGCTCTGTCCTCAATTTTGAGCTGAGAGACTCTTTTTTGGGAGAGGAGAAAAAGTCGACGGGCTTGTCAAGATTGTAATGCCACATTAAGGGCAAAGAAACGAGGAGACAGGAGAAAAAAAATAGGAGAAAGCACAGAGTGAAAATGCTAATGTTTTTTCACTTTCTCTTCGTTTCTCGTCTCTTGATTCTTTGCCGATTTGCCTCTAACCAGAATTTGAGCATTATTGTCTATCCCATCCCTCTGTCCTCGTTCTCTCCACTCCACTTCACATCTTTCAGCTCAGCTCAGCTTGGGTCGGCTTTCTCTAAAATCTTGTTTCGCAATTGGCAGGCGAATGTGTCCACTTGTCCACTTGTCAAGAGTCTATCCCTTTCGTCGGCTTCTGCCTCTTTTCTTCTCCTCCGTCCTGCCACAGCCCTTTATTTATTTATTTCCTTGTGCAAACAACGCTCCACTTAATCCTGTCCAACAGAGAAAAAACATTGCTTTCCGTTCAAGGAAAAGCGAAGGGAAAGTTGTCTTAAAGTATTTCTCCATTGACCAGAGACCAACTGTATCCTGTCATCATAATTCTCCCACTGGAGTGCTCTCTCTCTTTCGCCGATTATCTCTCTACCTGATATTCCCCTCCTCCTAAAATGCACCGTTTCCTTCTCTCCTTTCTTCGTGATTCCTAGTAACTGGCATCATCATCATCATCATTAGCCCGTCACCAGTCACTGCCACACCGCTTTCTCTCTGCTTTCTCCTCGCCTGTCCGCAATTACTTCACTCACTTCCACATTTCACTTTTTCGAGTGGAGCGCCAACGGAACACAGGAGAAATGCTAATGGAAGGAACTCTGTGACAGGGTGTGTGTTCCTGCTGGAGAAAGCTGAGGGAAAGTGGTCCCATCCCAGGAAGGAACCAATTGTTGTTCTGTCTGCCTTTCCCCCGAAAAAATGGTTTATCTTTTCTCTTCCACCAGCAAAGCAGTACGTACATTCCTCCAGAGCAAAGAATGTTTACATGCACTTCCATGAGGTGGTAGTATCACATCGTTACATATCATATCACAATTTTTCTCCGAACGTTGTACATACACCGTCTATGTAATGGTAATAATGTTGATGATAATAATAATAATATTAATGGACAAGGCAGTCATGTGGCATGATGGCATAATAATAGGCCTTTTTCATGCTTTCCTCCGATATTATTCTCGTTTGGAATGCTCGTATTAAAAAATCCATACACAAGTACAAGCCAATGGCATGGGCTACTTTCTCTTCTCTCAGGGAAAGTTCAACTTTTTCCTGTGTTGCTATTATTATTATTATATTATATTACAGTTATTTATTCCCTCTTGTACACTCCGCGAAGTGAAGTAAGTGAAAGCAGGAGAAATGTGCGTTTTTTGGAAACATTCGTGTGTTCATGTTCATGCTCTTGTGTTATATTGCTGTTGTGTATGTGCCTAGTGTGGCTCTGGCTGGAAGAAAATGGCACGCGGTGCCAAAGCTACGCTATTTTAATAGTTGGTTTGTTGTATGAAACTGTGTAATATAATAATGGAGAAAGCAGTAAAAATGGATGATAATAATAATACGAGTATCTTTGTAACAGAGTGTCTAGGTAGGAATGGAGGAAAATAACGGCGGAATTTTCCTTGACGCCAGGAAAAATGAAAAAGGGTACATCATCTAAAAATCATGTGTTTTGTTTGTGAGTGTACGGGAAAAGTGGGAAGGTTTACATTTATTGAAAGTGAGAAGCCTGCAGATTATGTGTGTGGCCTGTCAAAGTGAATAAGTTAAATTAATAATAACAGCGTTTTGTTCGTCCTCGCTGGCATCCAATAAAATCCAATTTGTGTACTCATTTAAAAACATGATATGATATGAAATGGTATGATATTGATATTTCCTGTGTTGCTATTATTATTATTATATTATATTACAGTTATTTATTCCCTCTTGTACACTCCGCGAAGTGAAGTAAGTGAAAGCAGGAGAAATGTGCGTTAATTAATAATAACAGCGTTTTGTTCGTCCTCGCTGGCATCCAATAAAATCCAATTTGTGTACTCATTTAAAAACATGATATGATATGAAATGGTATGATATTGATATTATGCTACTGCCACTACTGCACAAAGCTGTAGTAACCATTCATTTTCAGAATGTTTTACTTTCACTTGGATATTATTTCTGTTTCTCTCAAGAGGAGAATAAAAGGGAAGTATATTAGGATCAAGCTCTAAGTTGACATTTAACGCCGGCTTTTACTCCACTTTCCTTTTTAGCTATTCCTGAACATAAATAGAAAAGTTTAACCTTAGCTTGCAACTGTTGGCGAGGAAAGTGAGCGGGGAAGGAAGAAAAACGGCATCGCATCGCATCGCATTGAATAGCATCTTTTCAAGTTATTCATGCCCGTTCCAAATTTATCTCGGCATGGTCAGGCCAGCCAACCAGCATGAAAATGTTTAAGTGTGCGGTTGCATCATTCATATTTTTCCCGGATGTCTATTCAAATTGAAATTGAAAGAAGGAACGGTCCATTGAGCACTTTTCATTGCAAAAACCGAATGAATCAAATCAATGAGCAAATAAATGTATGGGAGGAACTGCCAAGGAATGAAACCAAGTCACGGCTTTCCCTTTTTACTTTCTCCGAGAAAGTGGCTCTTCTTGTTCAGCTGACTGAGCGAGGAGGCTAAGGCTAATAATAGTGATAATAATATGTAATAATAATAATAATAATCGTTGTCCCCATAAAAAAGTGAATATTAGCGAATGTGCAGGACTAGAAAAGAAAGGAGGGATTATGTTATTTTGCAACGATTACATTATCGTTTTGAATGGATGCAAGGGGCTTCGGCTTTGTGCTAAATAATTTAATCTATCTATAGGCTTGTAAGGATCTCGTTGAGAATGGCAGACAAGGATTTTCCAGAGACACAAAACTGAGCTCAGTTTTAAATAGGAAAGTTGAGCACATTTTCTACGCTCTCCTACCTCCTTTCTCCTTCTTTTCTCTATCCTGTTGACATTTTCAAACTCTACTTGATCATGTGCCTGAGACGAGACTCCTCTGCAGTTGCTTTAACATTTTCACGGGATGACGGTGAAAAGCAAGGTTTCTCTTTCCTTACAACTTGGTTGCTGGAGAAGGGAACATTTTCACGTTGATTGCCGCTGAGGTTTTGCAGTTGTGGCTTCACCGCCTTTCACTTCCACAGTCACATCCACATCCACCTCCGTAATGTCAAAGGAAAGGAGTTTTCACCGTTTTCCGAGTGGTGAAAACAAAAGCGAGTGGAAAATGAATGCGGCGACTTTCAGCAGATTGTAAAATATCCACTCACTCGATACGACCATCATCATCACCGCGATGATCGTGATCAAGCGTCATGCTGACTTTTTCCAATCACAATATTATAATTAGTTTCGTAGTGTTCGTGAGCAAGAGAGTGAGTGACTGACTGAGCCGGAATTCGCTTCTTGCCACATGACCGCATTACTCTAATTTGGCTGCCGGCTCTAGTGTCTGCAAAATGGATGACAAGAGAAAGCGGAGAAAAAGAAAGGATAAATTTCTCTCTCTGGTGAAGAATCATCGGATTTTTGTGGATTCATAAAATTATAATTTTATGTAATACAATACAACCATTGTTAGGGAAGACTCACGAAAATCATGATTTTTGTGATTATAGGTGATAATCATTTCTCTACTTGAATGATGAGATGGGAATTAATGGATATAAAAATGGAAAAGTGGAGCAAAAGCATGCTATGACATGACGTAATATGCGATATGATATTACCTTGTACGATTTTCTGCTTATTTAGTGGCATACAGAAAACACATTATTTTTTTATCCCTCGAGTGCAAGCGGGAGCGAGTAAGTGAGTGACTGACTGAATGAATGAGCACAGCAGCTCATTAACACTTTTATGGATCTCTGGTGACGAGAATAACAAAAAATAGTGTTAGACTGTGATCATGATGATAATGACGATGACGATGATGCAAGGAACGGAAACCAGTAGTGCATTGAAAGAAAGCTGTATGAGGGACAAGCAAACAAATTGTGGTGGTAGCATTGGTAACAACTCGTGTCAGTCGATTCCTCTCACTCATAGTATTCATATTGATGTGTGGCAGTGGCAGACATGGCGAGTCACTCACCACTGGGTAATGTGCAAGCAAGCAAGCAAACGAACAAACAGCAAACGGGCACAGATAAAAAAGGCAGGAGGAAAAGCACAATAACGCACAAAAGCATTCATGAGCCGCGTGCATCTTTCATTGCCGAATTTGATGATATTAAAGATAGTAATAAAAATTTTAAAAAGTCCCTGCTTAGAAATTGACTTGTGACACATTTTATTAGTTTCACTATTTTTTTTAAAGAACCTAAGGTTTCTCCGCAGGGTATCTCACACTCTATCTCATTTAGTAGTCACTTTCACTTTTGTTTATTGTATCAATTAAAGCAATTAAAGTGAAAGTGATGGGGTTGAGCGAGAGTAAAATGTGGTTTATGGCTAGGTCTATGGCTTGAGTAGAGTAAACCAAACCAGATCATAACTGCGCGAATGAATGACTGTCGTAAAACGGATTCATGTACTACTCCACTCAAGAGTGATATGATAAACGACAATAATAAATTTACACGTGTTTGTCTCCTCTCTTTCAGTGATTCATGTCTTTCTCCCGCAGAATGGAAAATGCAGAGTAGCTATTTGTGTATTTACCTTTTTACTGTCTTTCACTTTCCCTCTCTCCATCTTCCTCCTAAACAGAAAATTATGTAAAATCGCACACACAATTCACTTCTTCAGAGAAATCTCGATACAAAAAATGTAGCTAGCGGAATGTAGAGACATAAACAATATTTGGATTGTACTAATTGGCGGAGCTGCTCTCGTTCCTGTTCCTGTTCAGATTATTAATCTAAACTTCCTTTTATTTCCCTCGCTCTGTCTCTGTCTCACTCAACTAACGGTATGCTTGTAAATGAGCTGACTGTGAGGAGGCAGTAACGGGAAATGGAAACGGTCAAATTTATTTATTACGATTCTCCGTCTCGTCTTGTTAAGAAAGCGAGTTGTAAAGAAAGAAGTTGCTAAAACCGAGAAGGGGAATCCTCGTCAATTTTTTATAAATACATAAAATCATACCTCCAACTGCTTGAACGTGTCTACTTGTAAAATGACTGAATGAATGTCTGCATGAATGAATTGGATGAAAATGTTGGAGAAATACGTTCTAACGTGCAAACTCAATTTTTCTCTTTTACCAACTCCAATTTTCTTTTTTTATAAAAACAGCAAATATATCAGCATAACGCCATGAAAGTTATACTGTTACATATCTACATATGAATTTCCAGATGGCGAGACGTGAGCTTATCGCTGTGTGCTGTAACTTTTTTCCTCTCGCATTTTCTCCACAGTGCATAGTTCTTGAATATTTTTTAGAGTTTTTCTTAACCTGAGGAGAGAAATGTTTTCGTGGAAAAATTGTATTCATCATGTAAGTACATAATGATCACGCGGAAGCGAACGAAAATAATAATAATAAAGTGGAAATGGGATTGTTGGCTGGTGGCGTGGTGACTGGGACTGTGGCTGTGACTGTGATGTGACTACCGCTGTTCCATTCGCCACTTGATTATTATTGGCGCGTGCTTGCATGCATGCAGGCAGGAAGGCATGCAAGCATGCAGTCAGTTTGATGGAATCGAGTCGAACGAGGCAGGAAGGGAGCCGGGATTTTTTCTTTCTATTTTAAAGAGGAAAATAAACACAGAACGGAACACAAAGAGTAAATACATACATCCTTTCCTCTCTGATACTAATCTACAAGACTTTCACTCTGCTCCACTTTCTTTAACTTTGCTTTCTTTCTCCCCTTTGTTTACCATTGGACAAAAATGTTTCTGCATAAGCGAGAGAAAAAATGATCCGCTACTGGTATAACTGTAATTGTAACCGTAGTCGTAGATATTTTTCGAGATGATAAATATGAAGTAGGTAACTATTATCAGTTTTGTTTATTACGATGATGATCTTTTGACACAGAATGAGATTATTGGCGTTTTCATATTTGCAGTCACTGACTGGCCGGATTCTTGGCATAATTTTCTCCTGTTACTGTTACAAGCTTTGGAATCTGGCAGAAAAAGCAAGATAAGCAATAAAAGCTATGTAGTAGAAAGAAAAAATGTGTAATGAAATTTTTTGACGTTTTCTATTGCAGTGGAGTAAGAATGAAAAAAGGAAAGGTGAGTAATATCAGGGACTGTTGGATTGCGTGTCGCCGTATCACTGTCAAAGAGCAAAGAAAAACACTCATTCATTCTGTCCGGCGAATCATTGAGGAAAAAGGGGCAATTTCTATTTTCCATTTTTATACGCCCTTCCAAGACTTTCTCTACACTCGCAGTTCGTCAGTCGTGCTTTAGCCTGATTCACGTTTCGAACTGCCACCTTCCGTCAGTCACCACGTCGCACTGTAAAAAGCAGCAAACAAAGAGGCAAGAGAAAGTAGAGAAAGGAGATTGTCTCTTTCACCAGTGCGATGTGCGATACGGTCGAATTAGATTAGTACGATGTATGTTCCGATGTGTGTGCCCCCTCTCAAGTTGTAAATATCACCGTTGTCACAACCATGATCATGAATGCGATTATCATGATCCCGACAGATGTTACTGTCAACTCTTGTCGCACTTTTTTCAAATCCACATAAAACATAGAAACACAAGTGGAAGATTTACAAAAAACAATTCGTGATTGTGTGAAGAAGCTTGCAAAGAGATGTGTCTCCTCCCACCGTTATGTACACATCAAATCATCCACGAATGTAAAAAAAACATTTTAGGAGTATGCTGCAGTGGGAAAGAAAATGGATTATTTTCTTTTGTGCAAGTAAAGAGGAATCTGCGTTTTTCTCTCATTTTTTATCACGATTTTCTTCACGGAATTGTTTGCGTTTCGATGAGGCGGCAACTTCGTGGAACGAAATTCTTTGCATGTTTATGTATTTACATATGTGTGCATGCATGAAACTCTCGGAATTTCCAGCGTAAACACGCAACTAATGTTTTTTGTTACACTCTAATTTAAGTAATGCAAGAAAAAACTTGAGATTATCGATGAAGAAATTTAATCGGTTGGTGCTTAAAAGAGAAAGTGGTTAAAAATAAGCAATCATTTTTTTATTTGCGTGCCCACCATTTGAGGCGGGAAAGTCGGCGATGCTATGCTAAAGAATTTACTTCTCCTCTATTATCATTGTCATGCCACCGCAATTTTTAGGGGTTAAAGGTGACCCACGGTGTGAAGTGATTCACTGAGCAATACTTGTGACGGACAAAGAAGGAAAATCATGCTGGAAGTGGTTCGTCAGAAATGATATTTGAAAATGGTGTAGTTTAGTACCTACTGGAGTATGTGATCACAAGGCTGTGCCTTGTCGAAAAAAGTGTAATTTCGAATGTGAAATGAGGGCATATCAGAAAAAGTGATGTGATGGGATGTGCTAGAGGTTTACTCCATGGAATAATGTTCAATAAGGAAGAAAAAAATTCGTTCTTCAGTGAAGTGTTCCTTGTTTTCCATTTCATTCGATTTTCTCGTCTTATCTCTGGTTCTCGCCCAGAATATTTATGTACATCTTCCACATTTTTCTCTCTCGCTCTCTTCATGAAAACTTTGCTCGACTTCTTTTCCTTATTTATGGCTTCCTGGGTTGATCGATCCCGGCAAAGGAGGGCGGGATGTGGAGGGAATGCATGTTTAGCAGAGTAGTGTAATTTATGTCTATTTTTATGTTCACTGGTGAAAATATGGGCTTATTCCAAGTTCAGCGGAAAATATATTGCGATTTTATTTGCATGACAAAATTCAGAGGAAGATGTCATATTTTGGTTTCTCTCACTCCATTTTCTCTGGCGTCCCTTCCCTCCAGAGAGAAAACTCGAGTTGGCTGGATTAATAACCTTTTTTGTCATTTCTTCTCATGACTACGACGACTTTATGACTTTATGTCCCGGATGAAAAAGAAGGAGACGTTCGTTCATTAAAAATCAAATTTTGTTTACTCCATTTCACATGTCAAAGGTTGCGCTTGTTCGCTCTGTAATCCGTGTAATTTTTCTCCGCTTTCTACATTCATCTTATCATCTTTCCCCTTTTTCATTTCATTTTATTTAAGTAGGTTGGTTTTTTTCGTCTTCTAACGAGAAATAAATAAATCTATCAAGATTACGAGCTTGACGAAAGATTAAGTGCAACTTTAAATAGACACACTTTTTTCTAAAAGTCGTTTCATTTCACTTTCACTTCAACTTTTTCCAAGACCATTAATAACGTGAGTCGTGGTAGCAGCAATGGTAGTTTGTACTTTGTAGTGACATAACTGAGAAAGTAAAAAGAGAAAGCAGTGCAGTGATAGTGTGACCATTTTTCAGAGTCTAGTGGGAGAAATTTACAAGAAAATTGTAAATGGACAGCATCCATTTATTTTACAATTATTATCCAATCAGAAACTGTCTAAAAGCACGCTAAATGTCATGGTGACTGTGGCGACACCACTGAAACACATTTCTGGTCCTTTTTTTCTCTCTGTACAAAAAAACACTCTGGTCTGCTCTAAACTCAAGTTCTGGATAAAGAGAGAGAAAACGGAAGAGAAAGCAGGAGAAAGGAAAAGGGAATAAAATGGAACAGGGAGAGAAAAATGGTAGCCAGTTGCCGCTGCCACTACGACGACGACATGATGGAGCCGGACGGACATGACACAAAAAATGTATATAAATCGCATCTTCCTTTCTCTCTCTCAAACCAAATAGAATGGAATGGAATGGAGTACACTCCAACTCCGACTCTGCACAACATTACGTTACATTTCATACAAGGCTATTTTGTTCGGAGAGGAGCATTTTCTCTCTCTCTAGAGACAGAGAAAAGGGAAAAAGTGTGGAGATTCGAGAAGGGGGAAAATTTATACAAAATACGAAATACATATGTATAGCCCAGAGTCATTTCTGCTGGAGACGCTGGAGAACAGAAGTGGAGCAACAAATGTAATGTAGGAAAAATGTAGAGAAGTCGACGACGACAACGCGGAAAAAATAGTCGACAAAAGAGAGGAAAAATAAAATACATCTTGTTATCTCTTACTCCTGCTCCACTCTTTATAGCTGGAGAAAAAATAATTCGGCAATTGTTGTGTCTCTCTTTTTTCTCTCTCTTTCCTCCACTGATTTAAGCTAAGTTGCCTCTCACTCAACTCAGTCAGCACAAAGCTGAAAAGAAAATGTTGTCCGTTCCTCTTGTCCTCTTCTCCATGAGTCGTCATCGTGATCAGCTTGAGCATCATTTCGCGACTTGGCTCTCCTTTTACTTTTTTTCTATCCTTCATTACCTATATCGCATTTTGTACAGAAAGTTATCCACAATTTCGACGACGCAACGAAAAAAAAACTTTTTTTGAGACTCGACTACAATAAAATATCAAGCGGAGACGGAGAAAAGAGGAAAGAAGGAATGGAGGAGAGAAGATGAAGCAAACCACAGAAACCAATCACCCAGAACAACAAATATAATAGTAAGAGGGGGTCATTATGATCAAACTTCATCTCATCTCATTGGACAGACCAACTTAATACATTGAAATCTTTTTTCTTTCCTCTGATAACTCATTTCTTATGAGACTAGGAAAAAAAATATTCCGCTTCTTCTCACTTTTATTTTTATGTAAGTACATACTTTATTTTGAGATGAGTTATTGTGAAAAAAGAGTTTGAACAAGAAGTTGGTTTGGGAGAAAGTAAATTGGGGAAAGTAAATAGTAGCAGGTAATGTATGTATAGGAAAGAAAGAGATGTGCTTGGAATGTGAGAGAAGGAGAAAATGGCAAAAGTAAAAAGTTGCTGCTTTCTCTCTCCGTATCCTGAGGCAAAAAGGGACAGAGAAAGTGGCGTATTTACTAAAATATATTATGTGCTGCTGCTACTTACGTGGCTGACTGAAATCAATGTTAGAAAAGATGTTGGCAGTCAGGAAGAAACGGAGAGAAACTCGGCTCGCATTCTTTCCTAACGATAGCAGGGGAAAAGCAGAAGCATGAATATGATGTAACGTAGCCTCGCTTTCTCTTTTTCTTATTTGAGAGCATACGCTCTGCTGTGCCTACAAAGACTCCTCGGTTCACCAGCAACAGCAGCAGCAGCAGCTCAGAAGCAGATTTCTGCTTTCTAGTTACTAGCAGAGCAAAGCTGTGGCTGTAGAGCAGTAGGAAAAGAGTGAACACGAAAACCAACACGTCAGCATAATCATCATCATCCTCCTCCTCCTCTTTCCCAATGCCAATACCGTTAGTCTCGGTCGCATTTTTCTGGAACTGCAACAGTGTAAGTATCCATATCACGGACTTTCCGCTGTCGACTCACTTTCTCTCTTAACATTCCTCTCTCGCTCTACCTACAATTTCGCCATTCCAATTTTTCTCCCTATCTCCTCCATTCCACTGGAGGCAGGAGCGACTCCAGTCAACTGAAGTGAATGGAGTGCTGACTGACTTGAGTGAGTGGAGTATGACTCACATCACGTAAAAATCTACCATGTTATGTTATGTAGCGAGAAAAATGTAAGCACTTCGCTAATACATTGGAACAACGTCCAATTCCCTTTTTCTTCTCTTTCACGTCTCCTCTCCACTCAACTCCACTCTACTAAACTTTACTCCAGATAGTTCTTCGTGAGCAAGAGAAAAAAAAGAAAAGTAAAAAAAGCTGGAACAGGACGGCTGTACTTTGCTTTTGTAGCTGTAACAAACAGCAACAGACGCTGTGATGTGAAGTGATGTGATGTAGGTTGCTGCTGCTGCTTTCACTGGAAGCTTCATTTTCATTGCTACTTTTAGACACACTTTTGTCTCTTAGCAAAATGTTGTTGGAATGAAGCAATAGGAGAGGAATTGCAGTGAGCCAGGAAAAAAAATTGAGCAAAAAAGAGCCAACTCTCTCTGTATTACTGCAAACTCGCCACGATCGTTTTTCTTTCTTTTTTCTTATTCACAGTGAAAAGAAAGAATCAGCAGCTGCGTTTCTGCATGTGCTTTTCTCTTTTGCTCTCCGGGTGAATGTGGATGTGATCGTGGTGGAACACAGCGGCGGCAGTAGTAGGAAAAGAAATATGAAAAATGTTTCTACAATTTTCCTTGTTTACTATTATAATGCATTTTTATGTGTTTCTCTTGTTGAGAGGAGGAACACACACACACACGACATAACCGACCGAGCAAACCATCACATCACCGCAGCAACAACAATTCCAAGAGAAAGAGAGAGAAACATGTTTCCATGTGTTACTCATTTTCATTTCCAGTTTTGTTGATCCTTTGTCTTTGCTCACTTCTGGCGCTCTGTAATGTAACTTGTTTCGTAGAAAAATCCCTGTAAAACCCCATTCACGCCACTTTCCAGCTTTTCCTCTCAAACACTTATTAACTTGAACTCGTGCAGCTTAGCTTAGCTTACTTCACTTTACTCACTTGATACCACTTTAGCAGCAGCGAACAATAAAAAAACTCTATTTTTCTTCGTTACGTGAAAGTCGAGTGTGTAGGAGAAAGGGCGAAGGGGACAATTGCGAAAACGAAGAGGGCATGCGAATAAGGAAAAATATGATTATTTGTAGCACATTTGTACTTTATTTTATGAGTTGAGGAGTAAATGGCGTGTTACGAGCTTTTCAGCTTTTCTCTTCTTTTCTTTTCTTGTCCAGCCAATGAACTGACTGGCCTCTTTTTTAAAATGAAACCGAGAAAAATATTTTAATGAGGGTGTACATACCCTGAGAAATGAAAAGTGTGATGGGATGATTATACGCAAAGTACCTAAAAATGTAAAATGAAAATAAAATTGGGAATACGCGTCCTTCTGCTTTTCCATAGTATTGCTTTCTTACTTGCCCATTTTCGCTTTCTTCGACTTACTTCATTGTTCATTCACACACAAAAATCAAATAAATTTCCATCACATCACATTACCCTTTTCCTTATTTCGTTCCGGGTTTTCAAATGAGGAACAAACAAAACAGAGGGAAAGCAAACCAAATTACGACAAGAAGAGAAAGAAAAAAAACTGAAAAGAAACGAGACAAGAAAGCGAGAGAGAGCAAAAAAAAGAATTAAAGTGAAACTGAGACTCAACGCGTTGTTTGAAAAATGCATAATGTGTGCACGTATGTTGTATGTATGTATCTAAAGTGCATTTACCTACCAATATTTTTATCTTCCTTTTTGCTGTTGTCAGGGGTTTTTTCGACTTGAAAGCAAAGTGAAAGTCCATTCCAAAAACAAAATCACTGACATATCCACTTTCCTTTCTCAGCTCTTGCAATGTCTGTTTTCTTCAGCAGACGCGCGTAAACTCTTTGGGCATGGATGTACATAAATGTACTGCGAATTTGGAACTGGATCTAAATCTGGAGGAGTTAGTCAGTAGGGCAGTGGAAAAGTGCAATTGAATCCAAGGGAAAAAACTGAATGTCCACACAGAACATATCGAATTTCACTTTGCATGTCGCTAATGTCTTGTAACGTGCGTTTTGTCCAGTCCGCGTTTCCTCTTTTTAAAACCAGCCATACATAGAAGTATAGAAAGGAGAGAAACCCTCTTGGTTTCCCATCCTATCCTCTTAATTTGTTTAGGTCGGTCCGTCGCTTGTTTGAGTTAGGTTTTTTTGGAGAGTTGCAACAGGAAAAGTGTAATCATAATATTTTTACGACATTTTCACTTACCTTGTTTACATCTGCTTTAGGTGGCTTGCTCTTCGCGAAACTATGTGTGTGTAACCATTTACTAGGATTAAAATTCCTCTCGCTCGCCGCTCCTATAAAATAATATGATGTGCTCGTAAATTAGCTTATTATTAGATTACACCAGCTGCCCCCATAAAATAAAATAGAAATGTGCCGCTTCTAGAACCAGTCGACTGCTCTCCACTCTCAACATTAGAGCAAAACACCGAAATACCTTTCTTTTTCTCCTTGCTTATTTTTATACCCGTGGACTTGTCATTTCCTTCCTTCCTTCCTTCCACTTTTCTCTCTTCGTTAGCTTTCTTCGTGTGAGAGTGAAAGCGGCAGCTGAGCTGAGTGTACACAGGAAGCGGCATTTTGCGTGGCTGTGGCAGTGTCGCCGGCGATGATGTAATGATTTTTGGTTGATATTTATAGTAGGGCTTGCGTTTTCCACAGTTGGATATGTTTAACTGCATTGTTGATCGTGTTTTGAAGTCACCACTGTTTAGAGCTTTGTTTTCAGAGACATTATTTTTGTTGCCCAGTTGGCACACTTGTGTGTCATCATCATCAACATCATCGCCATAACAATATCAGCTCACTCGGACCCGGTTTTCTTACTCTTGCAAAAAAAGTTTATTACTTTATCTTTTCTTCGTCCAGCAAGATCAATATCTAAGCAATCGTCATTTGGAAGAATGAGCAAGAAGAAAAACGTTCTCAGTGGTGTGAGTAATAATATTCAGTAATAACTGTATCGGGTGACAACACTTCTTTGTCAGCATCTGCCCTTCCTCTCTTCTTTGTTGAGAAAGTGACCAAAAGCGTAAGATAAAGAAGGCGCTACTATTCTTTGAACACAAACTTTGTTCCTTTCTCTCGCTTTCTTTCTTTTCCTTCCACTAGGTGAATGTGGAAATCAATGGATCAAATCAATTGTCTGCTGTTTGCTGTTTGCTTTTGCTTGTTTCGGAATTTTAAACATGAATGAATTTCCATTTCCTTTCATCTCTCATTCATTCCATTTTCTTCTACTGACTCAACTGTCCTTTCTTTTTCTCTTGTTTCCCTCTACTTTCCCCATTCTACATTTTCCATTATTCATACAAGAGGAGACAAATAAGCTGGGCAAAGTGGGCTCAAATATGATGAAACTGTACTCATTCATGAGCAGTGAAAGGAAAACAAGAAGAAGCATTTTCTCCTTTGCTCATTTTGAAAATAAACCAAAATAAGATTTTAAAACAATAATAGAAAAAATGAAATGCGAGGAGGTGCAGGATGGAACTTTGCTGTTGTCGTCATGAAGACTACATTGTGTCAAATGTATGAGACTCTATTTAAGTAGTTAAGTAGCTTTCACTTTAGAATTTTGAGAAAGCAAAAAAAAAGAGAAAGGGGCAAAGACATTCTCATCCACATTGTATCCATTGTACAAAGATTCCCGCACATTGCTACAGTCAATTTCCTCCTTCCGCACCACCACCATCGCATCACAGTGAAGACGGCGACGAGGACGACGACGATCCTCTTTCTCCTTCCTTTTCTTTTGACTCTCCTTTCTCCAGACTTGCACACTTTTTTCTCCTTACTTATTACATAGCAAGAGCAACTTTCTCCATTCTTGTCTGCAATATGGGCCACTATTACTCTTCTGTGGTGCTCTCTGCTCAGAACACGACTTAAATATCTCCTTTTCTTTCTCTCTTTCTCCATGTTCGTCCTCCCTTTGTTGCACACAACTAAAAGAAAATGGCCAGTGCGAAAATATTGTTCATATTGTATTATGATGTGGTGCATTGTATCATTGGTGGCATTATCATTACTCAATATAAAAATATTGTACAGCAGTAGTAAGTAGAAAATATTTTTTTCTGCTCTGCCTTCGCTTCACTTTTCTCTCGTCCGCACTTCTATCTCAGGCTGACTGAGTGAGTTAAGTCGAGACTGTGGATGTGGATGCCGAAGCTGAAGTGAGCAGTGACGGTTGTACAGAATGCTGAAATAAGAAAAGGCTCGCTGTTCCACTTTACTTTCTGAGTTGGGTTTAGTCTTCCTCTACATCACTGTTGTTATGTTTGGAATAGATGGTACACTTTTTGGTTAGAATGTACGACTGCCTTGCCTTGGTGTGCCTTGCTGTCCCTTGTGAAGTACTGCTTTCACTTTACTGCTCGCTTCTTCAGCCTCCTCCTTATAATCATCATCGTCACGATCATGACCGTCTTCTTTGTGCTCGTCTTCTCCATATTATTACAGCACGCCTAAGCACATTTTCCAGTGTGCAGTAAACAGCAGGCGGATTTTTGCACACAGACCACAACGCAACGGTGGAGATGGGAGCTTCATGGAGAGAAGAAAAAATCTTCAAGTTGAAGCTTGTAGCTTGCAGCGACTTTACATTACATTTCACATGCTATAATGTAATATAACATAACATGGGTAATATAGTATTTGATATGATAAAGAAATAATGCCCCCAGAATCTCCATACTTTCACCATACTTTCTCCCCATGCATCTTCTCGCCACCACATGCAAAGCATATTTTGGTCACATGTATCCTTCACCGTGTATAAATATTAGGCAAGTGTCTCTCTCTTCTCGTCTTACCATCACATCTCATCACTTTTTTTATGTGGCCGTGGCCCTTTCTCTTTTCCTATTACACAGTGAAAGCAATAGAGAACCCGGTGCAGAAAAGTGGAAATTGTGGCGTTTTCTAGTAAGTAGTAATGTGCCCGAGCGTTTAATAATATTTAGGTATGTGGAATGGAGAAAGATTGAAGTGAGTGAGTAAGTGAGGAAAGCGAAGGAAGAGAGCAAAAATATGACACGAATGCAATCTACATACCACTGAAGATAAAAATGAAATGATGTAATGGGCTACTACGAGAATGAGCATGATAAGGAGAGATCAATTCTTTCACTAGAGCTACAGATGTAAAACTATGTGGGTTAGGTAAGAAAGATACCTCCTTCCTCCTCTCTTCCCCGGGTAACGGTGAACGAGAAGAAAAATAAGTGGAGATTTAAAGAAAGTAAAACGGGCAAAAAAGTAAAATGTGGACTGTAATCTGTGCTGATTTGAAAAAATCACGGTATGCATTTTATATTTTTTGGGTGGAAAAGAAGAAGGAAAATAAAATAAAAAATGCGCTCACTTTCCTCAAACCATTTTCTCCAAGCTCCAAGTGGTCAGCTCGGCATCATTTTCTGAAAGGAAACGTCAGTACGTGACGGTGTGCTTGTCTACGAGAGAGCGAAAGAAAGTAAAATGGTAAAAAGGCAGGAGTTAAAAATGGTTAAAAAAAGGTTGTAAAATGCATTGCAAGCTGATATGTACTAGTTAAAATGTAAAAGGCATAATGAATGATAGAATAATATAGTAAATGTAGAAAGTAAAAAGTTGGATTTCCTTCCCTAAATACTTCTGCTACCTAACATGCAACATTATCCAGATATACTTATTATTACGTACGTGCACAATTATGTGGTATGACGTGTATAAACGGGGGAGTAAATGAAGAGAAAAGAGGAAGGGATTCTGAGTGAGTGAGTGACTGAGTGAGTATGGCTGTTGTGGCTGAGACTCCGCTTTCTCTCACTTTCTCCGTCCATGTGTCTCTCTCTAGAGTAACCATGCTCTGTTTCTCTTCTTTGTTGCTCAGATGTGAGCTCTGAGAGAGAAAGTGGCAAGGAAAGGAGAGAGGCTTTTCTCAGAGAGAGAAACAAGTTTCGCTTGTAGCGAGGAGAGGCATAGCCAGTCTACTTTTACAACTCTGCTCGAATAGCTGCACACAGCACAGTGCTGTTTTTTAGTTTTCAACTCGAGCCATTCGCTCTCTTTGAAACCGTCCACATGCCCTTCCCCACACCAACACTAATAATTCCAAACCAATACTACCATCATCATCATCCTCTTCCAAGTCGTCGCCGTGGTCATCATCATCAATTTTAACGATCATCCTTTCAAAATATTCACGAGAACAAATTCTCCACAAATTGTTAAACAGAAAATCCGTTACGAGAGAAAAAGGATTTTTAGTATTGATTTAATTACACTTTTTCAAAATGAATTGTGTCGATTAAAGTAAAAAGCAGCCGAGCAGCAGAGATTGTTTGATTGAAAATTTCTACAAACAAAACAAAAACGTTAAAAAAGGGGAAAAGGAAGAGAGAGAAATTCCACGAGGAAAGCAGAGTTTTGCATAAAGTGGCAGAGAAATTGTGTTTTTGCTGAGGGAAAGAGAATTAAAGAGGAGAGAGTGAAAAAGTGGCCCAAATCACCGAAATCCAACAAGGACACATTCATTTTTCGCCGCTGAACAGGAAAAAGAAAAGTCCGTTTTATTTACGAGCGAGAGTAAAACAAAGGGGAACAAAGCAAAGCAGAGCGTGTGCTTGCCCAAGTTTTTTTCATAGAGAATAAATAATAATTGCTCGCCAGGCTATTGGAACAAAATTTATAGTGCTACTCCTGAGTGACCTCTTGTTTGGTGAAGTGGTGCAAAAAACCGTAGATAAATCATCATCATCGCTATCACCATCGTCATCATCGTCGTCGTCATCATCATTATCATTATCAACTAAAAATAAATAAAAGAGCAACTGGAAGCAGCTGAAAAAAGTTATAAACTAGATACAAAACTATCAAAAGACATTTTTAGAGCACATTGGTGAAAATAAAAGTCAATAAATTTCATTGAGCCATTTATTTATCAGAGCTTTTGTATTCTCATGCGAGAGGGAAAGCGATAAAATATTTAAAGACAGTTATTGTTATTGCTAGTAAAAACACTTGGACTGCGACTGGGACACATAAAAGTCCATGAAAAATCTGCTTAATTCTTGATGGCAGCTAACTAATAACTTTTTATTTCGAAATCAAAGTCACATCTTCCTCAAATCCTAACTTCCTTGTTTTTATAAACACCCTGGAAAAGACAAATAAAAATTAAGACATGATTTTGGTAAATTCCATAACTTCTGCTATTGAAAATGGTCGAGTTTGATTAATCCAATAAATTTGGTTAATTAATCTACGAAAAGACTTTAGGAAGGAAATTTCGTTGACAATTTGTTGGAGCACACTCAAGTCCGTTCCGTTTCACTTGAAGTCTGTCTCTGTCTCATCTCTTCTGCTCTTCAGCTCCTTTTCTTTCCCTTTTTTTTCACTTTCTCATTGTTGGAAAAACTCTGAAAATTTGAATTTCCTGAGAAATCCTCAAAATTCTGTGTACTCTCAAACATCCAACCAACACTCGATTGAATATCACCGGAAAAAATATTTTTACATGAAAAATTTCTGCACCAAAAGTAAAACACAATGAAAAATTGTTGAGCGAATGAAAAGGGAAAGTTGTTGGATATTTGTTGTATTTATGAATGTAGCGGTAGTATAAAAGGTAATCGTGGCTCGTATCGTCTCGTATCAACAGTGCAGAACGACCATTCGACCATTCAATAAATTCCATAATTTGCCACCACCACCGAAACCATTCCTCATTTGTCTCGATCCACACACTCTGTTGAGTTGAAAGTTTGCGAGAGGCATTTTCTGTGTTTTAGTGTGTGTTAAAAAGCACGGGAGAGTAAATAAAAGTCAGTTTATTCATTACTCGACTTTCTCCATGCTAAACGAGCAAGCATAAAGTAGAGGAGGCAAAAAAGGTATTGTTTTTATCAGCGAATAAAAAAGTCTCCAACGAACGAAGAGAGGAGCTGAGCAGCAACTGACTTTGTACGTACAACAAGTTCATTTGGCCACCACCACCGCCACCACCGTTGTAGATAAACACCATAAAAATATTCACGTCGTCGTAATGTTGTAAGAGTAAAGTAGTAATATCTTAAGAAAAAGGGGGAATAAAAAAGTGTGCGTTGCGTGTGAGAGCAAAAGCTCGAGAGCTCCACAGTGAGAGGTGAGCACGAGCACGGTTTTAATGCCTAAGCGAAAACGATTACTTAACGGAGGAAAGTAGGAAAACGGAAGGACACAATCTGGCATTACTCAGTTATTGATTTCTCGCGCTTTCTCCGTCTCGTCTCTCAGTTTCTCTCAAGTCAGAGTCAGCCTTTGTTCTCTCGACGAACTCCGCAAGCAGCGCCACGACGACGTCCACGTAAATACCTTGAAAAAACCGCAGGAACGAAGACAGAAGAAAGTGGACATAAAAAGTTATTGTTGTCGTAATTTATTATTATTGTTGTTGTTACCACACTCTTTTCATCTCCCATTACCATCACGGAGGTGATTCCGTCGTAATCTATCTTCTGCGCAAAAATTACATTCACATCATCAATTTTTTCGCCAATTTTTTAAAAGTGAAAAAGAGGAAATTGAATAGAATAGAGTAAATTGCATTGGATTATTTATTGTTAATGGCGGATGGGGGAGACAAAAATGACTTGATTTGTGTGATGAGAGAAATGTAAAAAATGAATGGATTTTCCAATGGGACAACGACAACGAGTGCCACTTCAGGAACAAGGAAGACGCGACGGGAGGACGTCGACCAAGACCACAACTCATCTGAACAGGAAGCCAGTGTCGAAAAACTTGTCCAGCTCGCTCCCACCGACCACAACGATGATCAGAGAGAGAGGATTCCAGTGAGCGGCAGAAAATCAAAACAAGCTCAAGATTCAGAAGTGGAGAAAGTGGAGAAAGGAGGGGACGACGAAGCTGCTGCCCCAGCATCAACATCCACGTCCACAGCCACAGCCACCTCGGAGCTGCTTCTCGCCATTGCTTTTACTCACCTCATCTCTTGTTGCCTATCATTGCTGACGTCGTCTTCGTCGTGGTCATCGTCATCGTTATCGTCAGCTCTTCTGTCACTCGGAGACAAGCCCGGTGACACAGACAAAAGCAATAATAAGAAAGCACTCTGTGGAGGTATCAAAAGCAAAGGAAATTCTTCAAGACAAACTTTGCCCTTTCATCAAGCCTCATTGCTACAAAAGCGTCATCATCGTTGTCAAAGCGGAAAACGCGATCAGGATCAAAATCAGAATCAGCTCATCTCTCAGCCTCCCTTCTCACTGCTATCGTCATTATCGCCATTATTGGGATTGAATTTGTCTACCAGCATCATAATAATAAATTGGGCAGAAAATTTTGCATTCCGAGTGCGCTCCAGCAGTTGATTCATTCAAACATGATTAACTTTCAAAACGAATAAATTAATTCTCCATTGAACAGTTTCTGTCACATTTCAAAGTTTTTAAATAGTTACTGAGCAGTCTTTTCCAGAGAAGAGGACTGATCAGCTGAAAGAAAGAAAGAAAGAAAATAGTTAATTCATTAATTCATTAACTATTTGAATTAATTTTTATTATATAAAAAAGAAGAAGAAAAAAGTATCCAGCCTCGGATTCCGTCCGTCACAAATTCACACTTTTGAATTGAGTCGATTGAATTTTTAACTTCTCTCAATTCAGTCCTCCTTGCCTCTCTCATTTTTTTTCGCTCTCACTCTCACAGTTTGCATACATCTTCCAATTAATTAATTTCCTCTTCAAACCCCCAAAAAATCAAGCAAAGAACCAATACAAATTTCCATTCGAGAAAAGATTTTTTTCTTAAAAAACGATACACATGAAGAAATGTTAATTTTGTATCGCTGGAAATTACACTGACGGGATAATTTTCCCTAAAGAAATTAAAAAACTTGTTTTGAGATAATAAGCTTTTGATAGGCAAGAATAATTTTTGAAAGTATATTTTAAAAAAGTGATATTTAATTAAATTATCGCCATCATCATCATCCATCATCATCATCAACATTATCATGATAAAGACAAAAAAGTAATCTAGTCTTCTAGCAAAGCAATAACAAAAATAGGAAACCGACTTAAAACTTAGCTGATTAAGTTGATAATTTCTGCTCAATTCTTTTGCTTAACCTGGAAAAGAAAGGGAAGTGAAAGTAGAGAAAGTAAAGACATTTTGGAATCGTTTCTCTCTCTCTCTCCTGACTCAGACTCATCTCGTTGATTGATTCGAATACGACGTTGTCTTCAATTCAAGTGTTGCGTGTGCTCAGTTTTGATTACTGACAGAGAGACACTGTTATTAATAATTAAATTAGTTCCACTACATTCTCCAAACTTGCTTTCCTGGGCGACTAGAAAACTCCAGTTGTAATTAGCGCGCTGCTGCCTAGAGTAAAAGTGTTGAAAAAATTAATTAGGGTTTTTAAAACCTCAACTCGATATCAGCTCATACATCAATCATCAATCATTATCACCTTCTTGCCTGCCTCTCTTTCTCAACTCTCACTCATTCTCTCCATACTTACCATAAAAACAATTTTATTCATAATTAACTACCTAATTAATTAATTAAATACAGTCCAACGTGATTTATTTCTTTTGGTGCATGCGTCCAGACAAGCTAAAAAAGTACAGGATCTGCAACTCTGTTACCTGCCTCATTCATCACAATTTCATTATCAGTTTTCTACATACCTGCCTACATTGAGATATTAAATTAAATTTAATTAAATTCAATTAAATTTCCGTGTTTACTTGAAAGGAAAGAAAGAACAGAAAAAAATTATACCTACCTATCCGCTGTAAATTTAAGTAAATTGTTTGACTCTACAGTGCTAAAGTTCTATTTCACTCCAGAACAATAATTAAATTATTTAATAACAATGAACTTAATTGCTCGCTTCTCTTCCTCCTCCTCTTCTTCTTCTAACCGCCGTTTTCAACAATCGTGAAAGAAAACAAAGAAAGCGCTACCAAATCCATCACATCATCACACTAGTCGCCGCTACGCTACAAGCTTCACCATTTTAAAAAAACAAACAAATTATCAAACTTAATTATATTTAGATTCAGACTGGAAACTTACAGATAATTATAATCATCATCATTTTCTGTTCGCTATTGCTCTTCATTATAATTCCGTGTTGTCTAAAATTTTCAACATTTTCTGCTTCAACGGCAGCCTGCAGTACAATTCATTATTGGAAACGTCAAAAAATCTAAATTTCAAACACAATCACCATTTTTAAGTAAACAATTTTGCGATGGAAAAACAAATTTACTCCGGGGTAGAATAAAGCAGCAATAAATAGATAGAGAAAATAAATAAATCAGGATTCCAGTTTTCGCTTGCCGGGCACATTTTCTACGTTACCTAAAATACTGACTATTGAAAATAAAACAATTAATTCATTAATTAGTATTAATTAATCTCTCTTTAAAAAGGGACAGCAATGTAATATAGCAATAGCAATGTGCATTTTGACCAATCCCGTGCTTTAAAGTATTTTCAAGAAGGAGAAAAAAACTGAAAGACGAAAAGAAAATTCTCCTCTTGTTTCTCTCTCTTCGCGTCGCTCTTTCTCCGTCTCTTTGTGTGTGATTGAGTGAGTGGGTGATTCGAAGAAAATCAGAATCAAGATTGCTAATTAACAGTTGCGAATTACTCCGTGCATGATTTGCTGCTGCACATTTCACATTGACACTCTTTGTGCAGCACTTTCGCCGACTTTCTCTTTTTGGCTGTCACCACAACTTTGTGCAATATTCGAGTCGACGAATCGTGTGTATTTTATGTGGTTAGGTGGCAATCTGGCAATCACAACTGACTAAATCGTGTTTGTTTGCAAGCATTTGCAAGAAAAATTGCTGTTGGTGAAAAGTGTGACCACGTCTCTTCTCTGCTCACTCGAGAGTCATCGTCGTCCTCGCTGTCGCTGTCGCCTGTTTCCTTTCTCGCTCTTGTGTCTTTTTTGTGCTGTAAGCGTTTTCTCTCCGTGTCTGTGTGAGCGAGCGAGTGAGTGAATGAGTATCTGATTCCGTGTCACTCCACTCCAACTCCACTCTCCATAACGTTCTATCATCTCACTCTCGGTCTCCGTCTTATCGTCTCTCTTTACCTCTTCCTTCGAAACATTTCTTTTCCTGAGTGACTGAGTGAGTTGGGTGGGTTAGGGAGTCTGTGGCTGTGCAAGTGTGCAGGCAGACTCCGAGTTGTATGACGGACGCCGATATCTCGGCACACACATCATTCTCGTCATCATTATCATCATCGTCGTCATCCCACTGTTTTACTCTAAACTCACTCACTTTGTTCGCCTCAGAGTCTCTTGTCACAGCTCGAGGTGGTTTGCCTTTGCCTTTGCCTATTTAACAAGTCAACCAAGAGCTGAGCTCCGCTCACTCGGCGATTTTATGATAAAAAGTGAAATATAGTAAAACACGTCGCTCAGTCACGCTCCTCTTCACATCACATCACTCTCTCTAGGTGAAGTCAAAGAGACTCCCTTTTCTCCATCTCTGTTGACTCTTGTCACCGAAAATCATAAGAATACAAAAGTGTCAACTGATGCACTGATCTGGTTGATTGACTCAATCAAGCGGCTACTTAAATAGCAGCTGGTGCTTAAAAATGTTTTCTTTGTGAGGTCGGGGCTTCGTTGAAGCGTTCACCGGGTGTGAGTAGAATGTTCTAATCTAGTCTACGGATGTACTCTTATTGAAGTAGCTATTAAAGAATTAGTAGAAAAAGATTCGACGTGCTCCAAGTTCAAACTAGAGTGGACACACGCTTCTTCTAACAGTTTTTCTAGAGATTTAAAGAAAAAGACGCCGTGTGTGAAATATTTTGCCAATCTTTATACAAATAATGTATATAGTAGTAGTTTGCGAGTAACAAAGTGAAGAAAGTAGCTAAGAGATTGTAGCTGCTAGAGATTCCACTGACTTTCTTTAAATGTGTGCAAACTGAACACTCTTTCTCTACTTAGACACTAAAAGACACACTTTCTCCTTAGGACAAAAAGTGTGGACTTAGAAAAGTAAAATAAAACAATCTTAAGGTTTTTGGAGACTATCCACGAGACGAGGGAACATAAAAGGAGGGTGGATTCGTGCGAGCGGAAACTTGCCATTCTCCTTCAACGGAAAAATCCCTTTTCCCGTTTCCCTCCACCTTTCCGCTTTCTCTGTGTCAATTCATTCATTCATCCATTCAATTGACAAGAATTTCCGGTCGACCCTTGGGCCTCAATCTTCGAAGCCCCGCAGTCATAGCATAACATAAACATGGGACTGGCAACATTCTCCTTGTTTTCATTCTTGTCAGCTGTTTCTCTTGCCGTGAAAGTGGAGAAAGCAAGGACTGGATTAAAACGTGTGTAGCGTCGTTTATTCGTTCTATTCTCCATCAGCGTCGTCGTCCATTCAATGGACCTTGGCGTCACTGCTGCTACTGCTGATCTTCAACTCTTGCCAAATCAGCCGCCAACTCGCCTACTCTCTACTCTCATCGCTCGCCTTGTCCTCCTCTTGGACAGTCTTCATCAGCAACTGTGCAAGCATTTTCATTGTCCGCGCTCATCTTCTTCGTCAAAGTCTCGTTTTCGGTGCTGTCAGAAAGTTGAAAGTGAAAGTCGCTTTCTCCTCCACTTCCACCTGTGTCATTGTCATTGTCATCGTATTCAGAATCACCGCCGTCCTGTTCCTTTCACCACAAACGAAAAGAAACCATCTTCCGCTTCTCTGTCTTTTTGCGAGAGGAAAACTAAAATCTCATTGTGAAAAGCGCCTTTCTCCTGCTCAGCCTCCGACTTGGACACTTTCACTGTAAGAATTGGTTGGACGCACGCAATCCTCATTGTGTCCAGTGTGCAGCTCCTTGCGTAGGAAATCTTGGAGGAGTCCGAGTGAGGCGTCTCCGCTAACCTCTGACTCTGCAACTCTACTAACCCTAACATTTTCACACAAAGTACCAAGAAGAACCGCAACAAGAAACTCATCCAATCACTCACTGCAATCTTTCTGTCCGTCGTCAAAAACTCTTTTCTACGAATCCCGTCGTCGTCTTGTAAAAAAAGTCGTCATCATCACTTCAATACAGTTACATTTCATCATCGGCATCCTCGTCAGCATCATCATCATCATCATCTTTAGCATCATCAATCTTGTTCTGCGCGAATCAAGAGAGAATCTCATCATCAACTTTTTCGACCAAATTCGCTAAGGACTTGTATTTTTCTGATTAATTCGTAATTTTTCTGTCGTACCTCCACAACAAACCACAGTCGTAGCTCTCGCTCTTATTTTTTCACACGCTTTCATCATCACCATAATCATCTATCTCCGTACTCTGCCCGACTTTTCTACATCTCATCATAGTCAGAAATTACAGGAATTTTTCTCAAAGCTGCTGTAACAACGAACGGAGTCAACGGTCAACCAAAATCACGCCGTTTCCAATTATCCCACAGAATCTTCTATTCGCCGCAATATCTATCAGAATGGAGTCATTGATTTACTAAAGTAGGCAAAAGCAACATTTTCCGACACGTCCAAACGAAAACGATTTTCATTTCACTTCTTTCTCATCACGCATTTTTTTTAAGAAAAAAAAATCATTGAGAAGCCAATCATTACAATTTACTGCTGCTATTAATGAATTAATTAATTCTGATTAATGCAAACTAGAAAATATTTTGAGCAAACGATTTTCGTTCTACTGGAGAAACAGTCTGAAAACGCTTTTATAAGGAGCAAAAACAATTTTGACAGAGTTTCGTTGAATTTGTTTTGAAAGAAATTAATTGGTCACGTGAATCACAGTCATGATTATGATAAATATGAATTAAAGTAATTAAGTGCTAAAAATTAATATGAACGCTACATTATAGAAAGAAGTGGTTTCGTACACTCACTTCTTTACATTATACACTCTTCTTCTGTCTCTCTCTCTCGCTACTATCTCTCTGTCCACTAAATTTAATTGCAATTAATTAGCGGAAGTGCTGAAAGGCTTTTGTAAATTACAAGAGACACTCGAGCAACTCCAGAAAAATGTGAGTCGTCTTGATTAGTCCTTTGATAAGCTAAGAAAAGATAAGGCGCCGAAGACGATATAGAGACTGTTTCAAAAATTTGTAAGAATTTGTAAGAAAATTAATAATTTAGTTATTTATTTAATTAATTAACATAATAAGCGAATAAGACAACAAAGAACAAAGCAAGGTGACAGGAGGGGAAATACTGAATCTTGTAGAAATGCAACGCTTCTTTTCAAGACAACAAAAAGCAAAAATAGAAGTAAAAAATAGGGATAAAAAGTAATTGAAATTTGAATAACTAATTAAACAATTAAACAATTAGATGCCAAGTGTAATGTATAGAGTTGAGTAGAAGAAAAAGAAATTCTTTGAGATGGAATTTTGTTGTTTTTTCTACGACATAGCAATTAAAGCTGATTTCACTTTCTGAAGAGACTTTTCTGTTCTGGACAGACAACACTTAAAAAGATACAACGACGTCATTAACGAAATTAATGGGAAATTAGTCATTTTATGTTGTACTCTGAACGAAAGGAGGAGCGAGATTATTGCCACCGCCGCCGCCGCCACTACTGCTGCTGCTGCTGACTGCTTTTTTTAAGTCACACTGAAAAAAAAATTAACTGAAAGACAAAAGAAATACTCCTGGTTCTCATTCATCAGACTTGCAAGGAAGCGAGAGGAAATTAAGTCTCACGAACATTTTTATAGACACTTAAATAAATACTTAAGCCACGGTTATTTCATCAATTACCCAAAATAATCACAGTAATAATTGTAAACAAAGGATATTAAGTAATAATTGCCTTGACGTTTAATTTTTTTGTTACCATTTTCAATCAATTGAAAAGAGATAAGCGAAACTTTTGTGCATTGTTGCTCTATACCTCTAGCAAGGGAAAGAATAAATTTTATTGTTGTATTGTAGCCGTAAGGAGAAAAACATTACGACTGCTTTTACTATATTATACTGTAGATAATAATTAACTATTTACTGTAATGTAATTAATGACTCGCATTTCATCACAACAACCTGAAAAAAAGTTTAGCATAATACTAAAAGAACGGGTGCTTATTTAAACATAAAAATAATGCCGTTAAAAGTTTGCAATTTACATTTGAAAACAAAACTAGAGAAAATTGTTACGAGCAATATTTACCAGTTAAAAATTTAATTACGCCATTTGTAAGGAACAAAGCAAAAAAGTCCAGTAATTTAAAGTACTTCAAAAAATGAAATTAACTAGCTGTAAATAAATAAGGGTCTTTTCAAAAGTTTCATTTTCAACAAAATAAAACAAATCAAGACAAATCGATTTCATGACTGGAGTTCTATTCACGTGATTGAAAAAAACTAAAGCTAGAAAAAAAGTAGACAGAACAAAAAAACCAAGGAACACAGAGGAAACGCAAAGTTACGCAAGTAAATAAAAAAACTACATAATTTAAACAAGAAAACCTGAAGACTTCTGTGAAGTATTTTTCAAAATAAAAAACAAACCTGGGAACAAGTCGTGGCCACCTGAATTCCTCTTTTCAGGAAGGACACACCAAACAGAACGAAAAGGAAATCAAAGTAAAATCTTCACTTCTTTAATAAATCTTCTACTTCTTCTACTACGTACATTCATACTACTACTCCAAAACTCCTTCTCATTTCCAAGACAAGGAGACGATCAAAATATTTCCCTCCTTACTTTTCCTTTACTTTTTCAACGATCGAATAGAACAAAAAAGATCAAGTCAAGAGAAAAACAAGAAAACTAACAACCATTTTTGTTCTCGACTAAAAACCGCTGCTGAACCAGACTGCGTGATTTCGTCTACTTTCTTATGTACCTTCGTGGATAAGGATTTCACTGGAAAGAATTTTATAGCCATAAAGCATCAAATAAATCAAGAAGACTCTTGAGTTGACCTCCATAAAAATCAAAAGGAATTCTCAGCGGAGCATTTTGTTCTACATCGGAGAAGACATTCATTTCTTCCGGCCGTTTCGTTTTGTGAACAGAGCAGAAGGAAATCTCGTTTTTTATTTATTTCTCTTCTTGCACAATTTACAATTTACAAGGAAAGGAAGAAAAAAAGTTGCTTTGATTCTGGGTGTCGTCGTCACCGTCGTCGTCGTCGTCGTCGTCGAGTGGCTGGTGAATTCGGTGACGGTTGCCGCCGCCACAGAATCTCCGTGAAGATCTGTAAAAGTTGTGTTGTTTTTCGTCCACTTGTTCTGCTTCAGCATCGGCTGTTGTAGTGTGTCGTAGTAGACGTCGGCTGTACAAAAAATCTGTCAAAATTTCTCGCCTGGATTTTGTCGATAAGTGGGGGGTCGCGCCTTCACAGCTCTCTCCCGACGGCCTGGACCAGCCAACTGCCCTGGGTCTCAGGTCACCATCCCTCACTCCTTCCCTCACTTCCCACTCGTTGTCTAAGGCAACCAATCGCTCCTACAATAAGTTCTCCACTGACCTCACCTCCCCCATCGCACCCTGTCCCCTCGAACACAACAAGACGGATTTCAATGGGTAAATAAATAAATCATCTTAAATCTCTTTTTCAAAATACTATAACAAAAGGTTAGAGGTCAATGAGGACATTTATAATGAGGAAATCACACAGAAAATTACAACTTTCAAACTCATCAGCTCGTTTCGTTTACCCACATAAAAGCTTGCTTTTAGCAACGTTTTCCCCATCACTTCACATCTTTTTACGGCGTAGCCCGTAAAAAATTGTGAGTGAATGTGAAAACGTGTTTTTACAACTCTCCCACATTCACCATCATCAACATCATAACTCCATCACATTACTCTGCTGTCTGCGTGTCTTACAGGAATATGCATATATTTATGTATCTCGGGGGAGAAAATGTAAGCGACATGCAATGCAAAGCAGACGCGCTGCATTATTATTAAGTACGATGATCATTATTAAGTGGAGGCGATGATGTACATAGATCATATCGCATCGCATCATTCCTTACTTTGTCTTCGTAAACCAAACCAAAGTAGACTTTCTTGGACGACCTTCCACCGCACTAGGAATTGGCGTGCCGTAGAAATAATCTTCTTTTACTTCAATTTCTCTCCCCATGATAATGATCATCGTGATCATGAGTGAGAAAATAATCATCCTGAAAACACCAAAAACAGGGGAAGCTTTCATTTTGTTCATTCTGTTGTGCCTCTCCCTTTTTTCCCTCACCTGCAAAAAAAATTTAATGGTCGCATGCTTTTTTGCTTGCTTTCTTTTCTTGTTCCTTTTCTTAGTGGGCCACCGGCGAAAAAAGTGGATGAAGATGAGCACACGGCAGTCTGCTCCGGCTCCGGCTTTTTATTTGATTTTATATTATATTATCCTGTGATGGTTTTATGACCAAGATATAATAATAAAAGGGGAATATATTTTCATCATCGTCTCCCACTCCACTCCCAGTCGGTCGGTGCGCTGAGGTGAGATGAAGAGCGTAAATGTAATGGCTCTCAACTCAAACCCGAGCTCAAGCTCTTTAGAACTTTTCATCTTTTATTTCTGTCTGTGGCTGGTTGGCCAAAGAACGTAAAAGGGTGATATTATATTATGATGCTGTCGACACATGAAATGTGATGAGAGACAGTCCAATCTTTCTATCGATGAAAATGGAAATTATTGCTGCTTTATAAATAGTTTCAACTATTCCCATCATGGGCAAAAAATGTGGAAATTTCCACGAATTGTTATTGACGTTGGTTGCATGGATGGAGGCTAGGTTAAACTTGCTAAAAAAGGCTAAGTTGACCTTAAGTACGGAAATTGCATATTATTTTTGGGACTCGTTCATTTAAATACGTAATACATTGTCATCAACATCATTGGCATGATGAAATGCACGAAACATTTGCCACAAAAAATGGTGTTGGCCTAGTGAACATCATTTCACTTGTTATTTTTGCATTCTTTACAGTTGTGCAAAATTTGGTGAAGCATCGTGTCTCTGTGTGGATTCCTCGAAAAGTAAAACTAGAAATGAAATAAAAAGAAACGAGTGTCGTTGAGAGAACGCTGCAAAAATAAGATTGAGGGAAACGAGTAGAAAAACAGAATAAAAAGACAAAATATTCAAGTTATCCAACTGAGGAATAATTTTTTTCATATTTTGCTTCTTATCTTTCATTGCCTTTGCTTTCTGCTGACTTATTTACAACTTACAAGTTAAATGGGAGCTTATTGCTGCAGAATTTCTGTTTTCACTTCTTTTATATTACTTATTTTTCAAGCTTTTTTATTTCCCTGCTGATCTGAACTATTTACTCCGAGAAAAAGTTTAAATGTAAACTGTTCGTGTCATCGGATTTTAGGCAGAAGCTTTTTTCTGTTTTCTTTCTAGAGAAGAAAAATATATTTATTTTTCTGCCGGCTGCCTCCTCCCACTTGCTCTTGCTTCACTTCACTTTATTTTTTCAAATGCATTTTTTGTTGTTGTAAATTTGGATGGGTATGAAATAAAACGTGGTTCATTTCCTTTTACTAGGAAAGGAATCGATACTAAAATGTGGTAATTACTCGACATAGAGGATGACTCGAGTCATTATTTTCTAATGTGTTTTTTCTTCCTTCTCTCAGGTCTCTACCGAAACTCAGCAGCCAAGACGATGAAGGGCCAACTCCGCAGACTCTACACCTGACAGGCACCGGGCATTTTGAGCCGATTCCGCACAACCATCAAGACTGCGAACGAGTTGTCATCAATGTAAGTCATTCCGTTACACTTTTCCATCATTTATTTTTCCGTGTGTAAATGTTTTACTAAATATATTACGATGTAGTATGAAAAATATTCTCGAAACATTTTTGGTGGTTTACTTGCTGTAAGTAAAAGAGTAAAAAGAGCAGCAGCCGTACAGAGATAGTAGAGTTATTAGAATAGTTGAGATGGAATGAAATTGAGCAACGGCTGCGGCTGGTTTACCCGAGGAATTTCAAGCAGAAATTTTCCTTGCCATCATCATGATAGATGTGAGTGACTCAGTTAGACACAGCACACCACACCATTATCAGACTCTCAGACATCCATCCATCCTCCAACCGTCATCTCATCGCATACCATTCCTCGACTATCTCCTTTATCCCTTCTTTTCCCCCTTTTGTTTCTCGGACTTGTTCGGCCACTTGCAAAAAAATGCGGGTTGGATGGCTGAAAAGAAATGTGGGCATCACGGAAAACAACGACAGCTCTCAAAATGCTCTCTTCTCTTTCTTACCAGGCTGCTTTCTGTCAGCCGCTTCAATCCAGATGGATCTTTGATTCTTCTTCTCACCGAGTTTTCTCCACTTTTAAAATCATACAGCAAGAGGAAAAGAAAAAAGAAAGCGGAATGTAAAAATGAGGGAAAGTGGAGCACTTGTTTTCACTCAGTGAGAAAATGGTGATGGTGAAGACGATGACCTTCAATACAGAGATGCGATGGGGTGATGAGTAAAGAATTTGGGTGAAAGTGAGAGGGAATCATGATCAGCAATCAATGGGACATTTGCTTCTTTGTTTACATCTCGAATCTTTATGATGATGATGGTGGTGGTGGTGATTACGGTTTGATCGACTTCTGATGGAGATGTGTTCAACTGATTGATTTTTGAAACGTGTGCCACTGTGGCACTTCTTGCGGAAGAGAAGGGATAATGAAGGAAAGACGACGGAAAATTGTTATTTTCCCCTTTTTTTATCCGCATCCCGGTGTATTTGTAGTAGATACGGATATAACTGTATAACTTACATCCATGTATAAACTTTCTGTGAGCCCTGCCCTGAGTTTTAAGGGAAATGAGGATGATAAGGTGCGAAACGTGTGCGAATAATAGTTTGACGCAGGAGAAAGAAAAAAAAGCAAGGAAGAGTGGGTAAATGTGCATTTACGTACTTTCTTTTTTATCCTCACCGCGGAGAAAGTGGAAAGGCTTTTTATTATGCTTTACTGACTTATTTTTCTCCGGGTGTCTTTCTGCTGCTGCTTGTGTGAAAAGAAAGTACCTGACAGGATTTCGTGATGTTGAGTGAGAGAAAGCGGAGAAAACTGGTGTTGTTTAAGAGGACAGGGAAGATTAGGATTGTAGCCAAAAGAGAAAGCGGCAGGGCAGTGGTGAAAGTGAAGTAGGAGACGAGGAGAAGAAGAGAGAGAAAATTTGAATAAGAAAAGGGAGTAATGATGACAGTAATGGATGTTCCAGTGGAGAGATAGTATAGTGGAAGAGGATGGGGACGAGTGTTGTGGGAGGGAAAGAGGACACGAATTTAGTACATGGTGTAATATAAAAAAGAGTCATGTCTGTCTGCTGAAAGGATGATGGTGGGTGGTGATAATAATACAAAAAAAGATGAAATAAGAATTTGATGGGATGTTGTAGGTGAGCGGATTGAGGTTCGAGACGCAACTGCGGACGCTGAACCAGTTTCCGGACACATTGTTGGGAGACCCAGCCCGTCGGATCCGGTACTTCGAATTTTCAAAATGCTGTGTCCCCTCTAATAGAGCAATTCATTTTTTTTCATGATCACACAATAACAATTTTAATTCTAATTATCACAATTCTAGGTACTTCGATCCACTCAGGAACGAATATTTCTTCGATCGAAACAGACCGAGCTTCGATGCCATCCTGTATTACTACCAAAGTGGAGGTCGACTCCGTCGACCTGTCAATGTGCCTCTCGACGTCTTCGCTGAAGAAATCAAATTTTACGAGCTGGGGGAGTTGGCCACGAACAAATTCAGGTACAAAGCACAAAGAAATTCCTGCTCGGAAGGAAATGAAAATTTGTAATAAAATGCTTTATTTGAGATGACGATGCATGACTGACTTTTGACCTGAAATTTGTAATGTTTTAAAGGGAGGACGAAGGTTTCATCAAAGAGGAGGAGAAGCCTCTTCCTGATAACCTGTTCCAGCGGAAAGTGTGGTTGTTGTTCGAGTACCCGGAGAGCTCGCAGCAGGCTCGAGTGGTGGCCATCATTTCGGTGTTTGTGATTCTCTTGTCAATTGTTATCTTTTGCCTGGAGACACTTCCCGAATTTAAACACTACACGCTGCACCAAGTGACGAACAATACAACATTAGTCGAAGAAGATGAAGTGCCTGACCTCACAGGTACGTGACGGTGAAAGTTTCATGCTTTCACTCAATTATGACTCATTCATTCAAAGCATGTAAAGTGCAAATCACCCTGGTACTTACTCTAACGTGTCGTGAGGAATTATGATGAGAAAGTGGGTGAAAGTGGATGAAAGTGGGAAATGTGTGAAGAAAGTCTAAATTTTTTGTTTTGCTTTGCTTTGTTTTGCAGATCCCTTCTTTCTCACCGAGACGATATGTATAGTGTGGTTCTCGTTTGAGTTAATCGTCCGGTTTCTCTCGTGTCCCAATAAACTGTTATTTTTCCGCGACGTTATGAATATCATAGACTTGATAGCAATCATTCCGTACTTCTTGACACTGGCCACCGTCCTCGCTGAGGATGACAACGAGCCGATCGTCCCCAAGACGAAACAAGACTCCGCCTCCAACCAAGCCATGTCACTCGCCATTCTCAGAGTTATACGATTAGTCAGAGTTTTTCGAATTTTCAAGCTCTCCAGACATTCTAAGGGACTTCAAATCCTCGGAAGAACTCTTAAGGCTTCCATGAGAGAACTTGGATTGCTCATTTTCTTCCTTTTCATTGGTAAGCACTTCCACACACAACTCGCATCCACAACACAACCAAATCAAATCTACTTTTACCTTAATCTAAAAACTTGTTCTTCCAACAGAAGAAGAAATTCACTAATTATTCATTTAGCCAACCAAGCTCATAATCAGCATCAGCATAAGCAGCCTTTACCCAAGCATCATAATCGTAGAGGCTGCTCAAAAAAATTTGCATTACTTTACATGACATTAAATTATTTACATTATATTCCAACATTGCGCGCATAGACAAGCAAAGGAAAAGCAAAGAAATGGCCAATAACTCTTCATACTTCCGCCTCGCTCATTCATTCTCATGGCTCATTTATGCAGCATCCATGACTTTTTGGTACACTACTATTTTCAAAGCACACACTACAAAACGAAAGGAAAACTCGGTCCAGATTTTAAATAATGCGGAGTGACATGAAACGAGACAAGGAAGCAAAGTTCCTCTTACTCTTACACTAGTACAGCACACAAGATTCATCGAAAATGTTAATGTCCCAGATACTATCTACCTACTTTCGCCCGCTTCACAAACACACACTCTCTCTCCCTCGCTCCAACTTTGGGAGGAGGGACGGGACGCAAATAGATGCAATGGCGACACTGACATGACACCGGAGCCACTCCACTGCCACATTAAATTGGACAAAGTGAAAGGTGTGAAAAAATAAGAAACTTTCCCAAAGATTTCCACTGTGACTTTCTCTTTTTCTCTCTCGCTCGCTCCGCTAAATACAATTGATAAACAAGAGGAACAAATGCAAAAAGTTATCTGTGCCACATTTCCCTGCCCGTGTCACATCTTTATTTAGCTGTTGACATTTGATTCCTTTCACTCGAAACGTTTTTTTGTTTTCTTCGCAAAAATAGGAAAAATAAAAAATGAGGAATGGAATGTGAGTGAGTACATAAAGAGTGAAAGTGTAATTTGTTACGGTTTGAGCTCACATCCCCCGAGCGAGGTCTCTCGCTCGTCATTGGGATCGAATGACGTGATTTTTCCTGCTCAAACTGGAATCCAGACTTTTGCCTGACAGAAGGAGGGAGAAAAATTGTGCGAGAATCTTGAGTTACGTTTAGAGGAGGGAATGCGGAGGCGAGAGAGAAAAAAGAAAGTGGCAGCGTGGAGATGTAATTAGTGGAGAGTGAGTGAGATTGGAGGAAGCGAGAAGCGGCTTTTAATGAGTCCACTGAGTTATTATCATCATCAAACCAGCATTTAGTACGAGTGAAATAAAAGTAGAAGCAAGTGTATCAAGCAAGATGCTAGGGTTTTGTTACTTGGAGCTCTTAGAAAAATTAGACGGGCTCTCATGCAGATTTCCGAGATGTTGAAAGTTGTCCTGGTGAAAGACAAAGGACTTGAGACAAGTTGAAATAAGGAGAGTGAGTGTCAATTACTTCACTTAGCCGATGGGACTGAGTGATATGTTAGGCCATGCAAGTGTCAACTCATGTGATGTCATGTCTAAGATGAGAGAAGGAAAGAACTGCAGTTAAAAAATAGAAAGAAAAGGCGAAGAGGGGATTGAGAGGTTGAGAGGTTGTAAAAAAGAAGGTGAAAGCATTTACGATTAGTTTGAGTGGAGCAATGAAAAAGGAAATTTGGTTAGCTTACTGCTGCCCCATGAAAGAGAGAAAATGGCGCACAACCGAACAATAAATGGGAAGAGGAAGGAAGTAGTAAATAAAATAAATTAGATTCACAGTCTATTCCATTTCCTTTTTGCTGAATTAGAATCACTTTTTTCATGGAGAAAGTGAGTGAAAGTAGAAACGTAGCAAGGAGAACAACAACACGTACCTAGCTCGTCCTTCCTTTTCCCATAATCTTAACTCACTTTCTCCTTGCTGGCTGTCTGAACAAGTGAAAACTCGGTGTCTCTCTGCCAGTGCAATTAAAAAGGTATCATGATTATGACACTCACTCTCATTTTCAAAATTCAATTCCATAATACTGTCCATATGCAGATGTAGATCATATTCACTTTGATTCTGATGCGATTGAGAGTGAAATTTTTTACAGGATGAGAGTACATTAATTGGGGGTGCTTGAGTCGAGATTACTTGGAAAATTAAATTAGCTCACTCTCCACTTTTACTACTTTCGCCATGTAACTTTACTCACGTACGTAAATAAAGCAATGAAACTTTCAAGTGTGTTGAATTCAAATGTGTGTGTTTGTGTGAGCGAAAGTGTTAGCATTTTGAATTCATCCTACCAATTGAGTAATGAGGCAGCGATTCTTTTCGCACGCCACTCACTCCTCGCTCATTTACAAATCGTAAATTTTGACAGATTTGATGAAAGGAAATTGTAAAATCCGGTTGTTAAATTTCTCGCGGGGATCACGTCGCTCTGAATAGTAGAGTAGGATGCTTGAAAATTGAGTTGCGGTGTGAAAACCGTAAATCCGATTACTACTACTTTGCAATTAATTAATTAATTATTGATCCATTCACCAACTCACTTACAAAACCAATTTTTTGTAGGAGTTTGTCCTGTCTCTGAGTATGGGTATGTGTGTGTGTTTGTATACATATTTAAATTAGGACTGGATACTTGGACTTTTTGCGAGCTGTTTTGAATAATTATTTTTGTTTTTATTGTGGAATTTTACATAGCGAGTTGAGTCCGCTTCATCTTTTATTTAGTATGTGTGGAATTGAGTGGATTTAATTGACTCGATACAAGCAGCAGCATGCTCTGCTCACTCAAAACTTTCCAGCGCCCAATTAACAATTTCGCACACTTCTCTCTCTCATTATTTTTTCCTCCTATTAATAGTAACATTCTCTTTTTCTTCTCCACGGAGAAACACTGGACGGAGAATGAAAGTAAAAGTAGGCAAGGTAGCAAAATTAAGTACGTAGCTACGTAGATGCGAAACCAACTAAAATTTTGTCTTCTTCCAGGAATTATTCTGTTCTCAAGTATTGTATACCATTGTGATGCAAACGAGTATGGCTCTACGTTCAGATCCATACCAGAAGCTTTCTGGTGGGGAATCATAACCACCACCACTGTCGGCTATGGTGACATGAGGTAACAAAACCGTCAAATCAAAACAAAAAGAAACCTATATAAAAATCAATATAGGTTTTTTTCTTTCTCTCTGACCGTACATCGAGAAATGTTCATGCCACCAACCAACCAAACAAAAAATATCCCTCCCCTTTTAAAAAATATATTCTGCTCACAAAAAAAATTATCCCGAAACCCCAAACAGATTTTATTTTTTCGGAGAAAGCAGAAAAATGTCCGTAAATCTCCCCCATGTAAATATCTGTCTCTGTGCCGTGCGTGCCTTGCATTTTTGTAGGAGATTTTGCCTCCTTTTCCCAGGCATGTGTGAATGTCGCCTGTGTGTGCGTGCGTGTGTCTCCTTATTCTGTGTGATTGTGACTGTGTGTTTAGGCATAGGCGTGACCTCTCCCCCTTAATCTTTCTTGATCACCAATTATCGTCCAAATATCATATTTAATAATGAGATTCGGAAAATGTGTCATTTTCGTTCCTTCTTCTTTCTTCTCTTTTCTGGGCTTTTTCCTTTCTCCACCATTGGTCAAGCCAAATCAAAAAATATCTGTCTTTATTCTATCTATGTGTGCGCTACAAAACTCCGAGTTGAATTCTGTTGTCTTCTAAATCTTAATCCAATCTAATCTGTTGTTGTGTACCATTCTAGATTTAACTTAAAATAGGTATTGAAAATAGCCGTGGTGTGCGTTGCATTCCGTGCCCTCATCCCATCCATGTACCAAAAAAACTCAGTATTCTTTTTTATTCTTTCTTCTTGTCATTTCCATTATGAATCTGTGTCCAGGTAGTTTTTGTCCTTCTCGGCGAAATAATTGAGTCGGTAGTGTCTCATTAAATTAAATATTCCACATAGGTAAATAAAAGGTCAATGTTATTACTCTTCTGTTGACTGTAATTTTATTCCGCTTGTTGATATTCATAGCGATAGCGATAGTGATGTTCTTGCTGATACCATACCATTTCTCGAGTAATTTCCGTCGTCGTTAACTTTCTTCTAATAGTCTTAATCTTATTTACATTCTAGATTTCATTTCGTTTCTATCCGCATACTTTTCTAAGTATCTTGTTGTTACCGTTACCGTCGTCGGTATTAAATACATTTTTTGTTTCATTTTCTTCTTTGTCTGGTGCTCTGTCTCGTGTCGTGTCGTTTCTCAAATCAGTACAAAACATTTAGGAAGGGAAAGCAAAGGTTTTAATCAATGCTGAGAATGTCAACAAAACAATTAAAATCTACGAACATAAAGAAATAAGTCAAAAAGTAAAATTTCATCGAGCCTCTCGCGTCTCACTCACTCAACGGGATCTTTGAAGAGATTTAGTAATTAATTAGATTAATTGGCCACATTCATTTAACAATTTATTCTTGTAATCATTCATAAGACTCATCAATCAATCATTACTCTCACGGTGATAAAAAGTTTCTTTTAATTTCTTGGTTTTAATTATGTTAATGATGATGATGATGCTGAGACCGCTCTGCCTATCACTGTTTTCCTCTTCTTGCAGGTGTGGTTCTATTTTCAAGTGCTGTCTACTTCGCAGAGGCTGGCACTGAACATTCTTACTTCAAGGTTAGAAAAAAATCATCAAATATTTTTATTACAGTGAATAGTTTCAAGAAAAATCTATCTTGCAAGTGTTTCCACGTGCGCGAATTTCTTCAATTTGCGGGCAGTATTTCTTGCGAATATATGCAAATAAATATTCTTTTACAATACGAAAGTAGCTCCTACAGTTGGAGCAGTGGTAATTGTACGTCTTTTTTGGGTCAACGTGAAGCATTTTGATTGTCTTTGTCATGTTTGAAACCTTAAAACCATTTTCATGACTTCAACCTGCAAATCACGACCCAAGGCGTACGATGAAACTCTTTCGAAATCCGGGGTGGTAGAAAGGTCTGGTTTTGATGTTTGTCTTTTTTTTTCGTTTTCTTTTTCGCTCTGGAATTGCCTGGCGCATCCTTAGAGTATTCCAGGTATTTAAACATACAATTTTTTTAAAAATGTAAACAATACAATAAAAATTCAAATAAAAGTTAATTAAATCCTAAATTAATTAAAAAACAGATGCCTTCTGGTGGGCAGTTGTCACGATGACGACAGTGGGCTACGGTGACATGACGTACGAACATTTTTCTTACAAATCTATTCTCACTTGTTCGCTCTTTCTCTGTTTTCTCTATCTATCTCTTTCTAAATCTGCCTGTTTCTGTTTTTCTCTTTCTCTCGCCATAATGTCATAATCAATCAATATCTAAGTAATTAACGCCATTTTACTAATAAGTGTAACATAAAAGAAGTTGAAAGTAGAAACGAAAAGTAGAAAAGTTGACTGCGCCGTTTCCAGTTTTAATTTTCCCGACTAAAACACTCAATTCATTTTTACCGTGTGTCTCACTCTAAATTTAAAATCCTGTTATATTTTCTTTCCCGTTTTTTATTTTTACTTTTTCTTTTCATTCCGTTTATACAAAATAAAATGGTTTCTTTCTCCAGTATCACTCAATTTTAAAACTTACATACATTGATAATACTTTCCTGTGAAGACGAGATATTTCTGTCCTTTTTATTTATACTTTCATTTTCATTGTTTTCTAACTTATTCTCAAAGTAAAGAGAAAATTGTTTGTAGAAAACAAAAATGCAAATTCTTGTTACGCAGATTTGATTTATGCAAATGTAAAGTTTTAAAAATAAGCAGGGAAAACTCTTGCAGGGTGTAATGTATGTATCTACAAATATTACGTCAAAAGCTCAACTGTCATTCATTGTCACTTTATTTCCCCTATTAAATTATTGACTCACTTTCACTTCTTTCCCTTTTCCTCTTTCTTGCTGTGCTCTGTGCTCAATTGTACAGACCGATACCGCCGGTAGCAGACAAAGAATCTTTCTTTTTTTAAATTCTCTTCTACAAACACACTTTTCCTTTGTGTGTGTTTTTGTTAAAAAAGGAAACTAAAGTAAACTACATCTAAATAAATAATGAGCGTGAAAGTACAGTGAAATCTACTTACGGCCTTCTCTTCCAGAATAATCGCCAACTCAGAAAGTAATACGTGTCAGTCACTCACTCACTCACTCACTTCGTGTTAACTTGCAATTATTTTATAGACAAAGAAAAGAACGGGGAAAGCAACAAAAGCTCCCTTTTCCTTAGTCTCTCTCTCTTTACTTTCTACTTTCACTTTTTTTAAAGATAAAGTTTTTTATTCTATTTACTTAGAGTACTTCACAGAAAAAGTATTGATAAAAAAGCGAATTACGATAAGTGCAGCATCCTTTCTCTTCTCGTAAAAATACTACAAAACTAACTAACACGCATGTCTTCATTTCTTTCACTTTAATGTGCTCACTTGTTTTGGAAACATCAAATAAAAATGTGTGTCTGTTGTGAGTCTAAAAGTAGAACTAATCCATGCTCTTACACCACTAGCCAAGTGGTGACAACAAGAATAAAAAGTCAGGCTATTTCATTTCAACATTGATCACAATTCTCTGACAATGACGATGACGACTTGTGAAAAAAATACTATTTTTATTGCCTATCTGTGTCTGTCTGCATTTTTCTACATTCATATCATATCGTAAGACACTCTTTGACCACTTTTTGCTTTCTTTCTTTTGTCCAATTTTTCATTTTGTCGAGTTTTTTTTTACTTAATTTGATCTGATGTAATGACAGCGATTTCCTGTCTCTAACGACAGGAAGCAAGATTTTTTTATTGCCCTTTGTTAGGTTACGTTACATTACGACACAGCTACAAAATCTTCTTGAAGGATATTTTTTTCTTCCTTAGTTCAATTTTTATTGCAGACATCCGACCTCTCATTTTTATTACACGACTGATAAAAATCTGTTACAAGGGACAAAAAATAGTAATACAATGATTTCTTAACAACTCTTCCATTCTGTTGACATTTCTCAGCACGCAGTTGAATGAATTTAATAAATCTGTACTACTACGTACTAAGATTTATCACCTTCTTCGTCAACATCTCTTTCTTCTTTGACTACTTTCTCCACTTTTTTCAGTTGCTCCCTTCTCAAAATCATTTCTTTCCTTTTTCTAATTCTAATAAAAAGATGCGGCTTTAACGTTAACTAACAGCTTCAATACTTAATCGCCTCTTAATCATTCCTGTTATAATTTAATATAGTTTTTTGTGTAGCTAGCTGGTTTAAAGCAAGTTTTATGCAGTTGGTAAGGTCGTATATATTAGGTAGATATTTAAGTTTCATAGCCTTGCAAATTTATATTGTATTACATAGAGTATCTTAATCATGCTAATTAACATGTGCTTGTTAGTTCACAGCTTGTGTTGAGTATGGCACAGTATCTTAATAAAAAATAGAGTGGTAAACTTTGTCTTGTAATTTTTCTCCACGTGTTTGCCTACTTTTTTTGTAAGTTAGTGTAAAACGTTTCAACAAAATAACATCCTCTAACCTTTTCTTTTGTTCTTGTTTCGTTTTACAATTTTCTTTTCTAGTCCGTTCGTTTCTTTCTTTTCTGTTTCTCACTCAATAACAAGCAACTTGAATACAGCAATAAATTTTCTCTTTGTGCTCGGAGACTAATTGAGCTTTTCTCTCTTTTTCTATTCTCTTTGGCTGGGAACGATCTGCAAATCTGCGAAATGGTTGCAACCTCTTGAAAACCGTTTGGAACGTGTCCATAAATTTTTTTCTGTCTACTACTTACACACTGGGGGGATGTGTGACGTATCACAGGCCGGTAGGTGTTTGGGGTAAGATAGTCGGTTCATTGTGTGCCATTGCCGGTGTCTTGACAATCGCTTTACCTGTGCCTGTCATCGTGTCCAATTTCAACTATTTCTACCATCGTGAGACAGACCAGGAGGAGATGCAGTCGCAAAACTTTAACCACGTCACAAGCTGCCCCTACCTACCCGGCACATTAGGTGAGCACTTTTACTCCACTTTCACTTTTTAAATTCCATTTTCTCCTCTCATCTCATTCATATGCAAATTTGCTGGTTGAGGCTGACGTTGTTGATGATGATGATTCTCATGTTTGTTCGCTGTATCACAGGGTATTCGAATCCGGACGCTGGCTCTATTTCCGAGTCATCCTCGGACATCATAGAGCTGAACGAGGCAGAGATGACGAAGAAGCTCGGGAATGCCAACCCATCCAAGCCTAGAAATAGCTGTACGCCTCGTATAGAAACAGACGTTTGACCACACGGTATGACCACTTCTTCTACTTCTCAATTCTACGCTTCCTCCTCTTTTGTTTCACGTATGTCCTCTTTCTTATTCTTATTACTCTTTTCTACTTTCTCTCGCTTTCTCCCAGTCTACAGCTCCCTTCATAAATAAATGGCTCACGAGCTTTTTACAATCTCATAACATTGGTGTAATGGAACACATATGTAGCCCATCTCGCACATTCCATCGTCATCATCATCTTGCTCGTGCTCGCATTGCCCCGTTATTTTCCTTCTCGACGTTGGACTTTCGTGGCAGTTTAGAGAAAAGAGAACGTTTAAATAACAATTCTCCCAGTAGTCCATTCTGTGCAAGATTTATCTTTGTAAGGAAAAATACCAAGATCAACATCTTTTCTCTTGAAAATCTCCTAATGCCTTGTAACAAATGTACCTTATCTTATATGTAGTACCTACGTAGTACTCACTCAATAAATAAAAAAAGATAGTGGAGAAAACAAGCGCAATTCTCTTGCTCTGCCACATATTACTCTACCTACTACAACTCTTAGTCTTACCAACTTCTCTTCATTCAACAAAGATTTACTTTCACTTGACTTTTTCAACTGAAAGAGCAGACTCGAGACATCTGTGTGTTTTACACACATAATACGTATTACGTATGTATTTACATATCAACGTACACACCAGTGAAAGGTGTGAGTGAACACGGTGTACAGTATACTCAGTGACTGAGCATTAAACGTTTTCACACATGTTACCTACTCATTCACGCATAATGATCTTCAGCTTCAGCTTTCTTTTTTAAACTTATTTTCTGTATAAAAACAATAATGCATTCGTACAATATTCAAAATTTCTCGTCTTGCTTCCTCCAACATTGAATTGGAAACCATACGGTGTGTTTTTAAAGCCTTCTTCAAGCGTAGAGTATCGTATCATAAACCACTTTTTGAAATCCTTTAGATTTTGTTTTCTAAACCTGCAACAATTTCCTAGATCCTGAGTTGAGTTTTGTTGTTCACTCTACGCAAAAATGATATCATCTTATTACACTCGAATATCATTGCGAGGCTTGTAAAATAAAATAAAATAAAAGAAAAATGATAGGACGTTACTTTCTCCTCGCTTTCTCCGTTTCTTACTTTTTATTCTTCCACATCCACACCTTCTTCGTTTCCCCGTTTTCAGATTATGTTTTCAGATTATTCTCCTATTTTGCGTCCCAGGAAACACCCTGGAATTATTCTGCATCTTGGCAAAAAAGTTTTTTTCTTTCTTCATCCTAATCTTTAAAGGAAGCGAAAGTGAAAGGGCAGAGTAAAAAAAGAAACGTAAAAGGAGGGATTTTAGTGTACAATTTGAAAGATAAAAAATAAAAGGAGAAATGAAACAAACAAAATAGAAGCTAACTTTTTGCTCATTTTTCATGAGCTCCTTGTTTTCTTTTTCTTCCCCCTTTTTTAAAGCAAGCTGACAGCGTAAAACTACGTAGAATGTGAGGGTACAGGTTTATGCAGAAAAGGCTATTATTTTTTGTTATCTACCATCAAAGCTTAGAAAACAAGTTGTACATTGAACATATTTTTTTTTTCTTTTCATTTTTTAAAAACAAAGACAAGAAAGAAAAGTAATAAAGAAATGGCGATATGCCCCTTTACATTGGGTGTTTTTTTGTAGTTGCGTATTTATTATTTTTTATTATGATTATTACTATAACATTGTTGCTTTCTCCGTTTTTCCCACATGTTACATTTTATTACATAAGTGTTATCATGCTGGTCTGGTCGTGCTCGCAGCTTTTCCTGCCTACCACAAAGCCTTTAACAAAACGCTCCAGACAATGCATGGATTTGCGACGGATGAAAGTGTACAAACTTTTGTTAAGAAAAGCGAAGCGAAGGGGCAAACAGTGAAAGCGGTCGGTTTTTTGGTGGAGTCATCCAGGAGTCAGTGGAGGACTTAGAGGACTGAGACTAAAGCGAAGGGCGCATCAGATTCGCTGATAATGAGAATAAGCGGAAGGGAAGCCGAAATTTTCCCTTTTTTGTCTGTCTCTCTGCCTGAGAGAAAGTTTTGTGATACTTACAACTAGTATCCATGTAGTACAAGTGAATTTGTAATGCTCACAAAAGACACCACTCAGCTCAGCTCCACTCGTTGCAACAAGAGTAGCTTCTTGAGAAAGTGTGACAAGGCTTTTGTCGAAGCAAGCGGAGAAAGCAGTTCACTCTTTGAGAGTAGATTGTGTGAGCATAGCTTTGTTGGTAGGTGGTGCTGCAAGTGAATATTTTTCGCAACGACCCATCGACCGAACCAGCCATCACGATAGCAAAGCTAAGACAAAAAAGTGAAATGTACGAAAGTAAATAGAGTAAGAGAAAGGAAAATGTGGCTCTGCTCCGCTCTCGCTTCTCCTCTGCTGACGACTCCGACGACTCCGACGATTTCTACAGCTTCTCTGCTTTGTGTGCATGCATTGAGAGGGAGAGAAGGCGACTTCCAGTTGACTCCGAGGTTTTGGTGCATAGACCACGGCGAAAACGCTGCATTGATATTGATCGAGCTGCTGAAGCAAAAAATATATACATCAAGCAGTGAACAACGAGGCAGGGGAAGTGGAGCCGGAGCAGGATGGACGAGTAGTAAAAATGTAATGTAGTAGAGAAAGCATAAAAGAAAGGAAAAAGACGTTGCATGGAGAAAAACCTTTTTTCGCCTCTTGTACCAAATACTACCCGCTATGCCTCATGCTCCATGCTTCCAGAACTCTCGCCTTTTATTTTTTTTAAAAACATCTGACGATGATGACGATCACGATAATGAGGATATTGACGATAATAGTTCTGGCTTTTTCCTTCTCCTAAAACACGCTCGTTTTAAACTAGCCTCGAAAAATCTAGGAAACCGCTGCTCTGCTCTTTACTGAGTCACTGGAAACTTTCGTGCTGCCGTCTCACTTGAGAGAAAGTGAAGGAGAAGCCGAGAATAAAAACCGTTGCAGTGAGCAAACAAGACAAAGAAAGCGGCATGCCCTCATTCCCCCAGATGAGCGAAATGCACACACTCACACACATACACACACACGCTTGCTCTCTGAAAGCGTTGCTGTCATTTTATAAAAAATATGGAACGCTGTTCCTTTTTTTAACTTGATTTTTTCCCTTTCCGCTTTCACTCAACTTTTGTTAAGTTGCTCAGTTTGACTGGCTGTGCTTGATCCTTGTGAAAGCAAGTAAATAAACTAGCAAGTGAAAGTAAAAAAGCCTTTCTCTAAAGTACGCAGATTCTTAAGCATCCGTCATCTTTCTTCAGTTCGGATGATAAACGATGCGTCGGTTGACCAAGAGGGAAAATAAATGGTCTAGAATTTTGTTCTCTTTTTCTCAGACTTTTTTAAACCAAGGTGATTTACATGGAGAAACTAACCCCGCCCATTCCAGCAGTTTTATGCTGACTAGTACCTGTAAACACAAGCGTCTTTCCATTTATTATTACTTTACATTCCCTCGCTCCATCCTCATCATCAATTTTTCGTGCTTTTGAGTCAAGCAAATTAACCCAAGTTGAGATGTTTTAAAGTGGTCTGGCTGAGCTAAAGTACCCAAACGGGCTGGAAAATTTTCATTTTCATTTCATTGATAAAAAATTGCACGCTGCGAAACAAATCCAAATTGGCTGAAGGCATGTAAAAAGATGCGTGAGCTTTGTGCGAGAGTGTGTGAAATGAGAGCAATTGTTTCTCTAATAATGGCGTGACTCTATCGGTGACGATTTTGCTTTCACTTTACGTTACGCTACGCAGCGTTGCAAGAGACCCGCTTCCCCCCAAGACGACTCGATTACTAAAACAGAGAAGAGTCGTATAAAATATAATAATATGTAATAAAGGCGAGTCACAAGTGCAGAGTGCACACACACAAAACATACGGTAATAAAGGACGCTGCCGTATCATTATTATGTAATAAATATGCAGAGGCGTGCTTTTTTCCCTCTCATTCAATAACTTCTTCCTCACGACAAAAATGTCTGCAATGCAATATATACATAAGTGACGGCGGCGTCACCGGGCAAAGCGGAGACAAACAAAAAACAGTCATGAGAGGACAATCATGAGGCTCATGCATACAAACACGTCCCATTCCACGCGGCTTTCACGTTACAAAATTTAAAAATGCATTCCATTTTCTCTGCACACAACCCAAGTCTTGTTGTGTGTGTTACTTCCACTCGCTTCCTCTCTGCCAAGATTTTGCTGGAGAGAAGGAAAATGAAACAAAAGAGGAGTTGCAGACGTTGTGTAGGGTAGTGAACAAACAAGGCTTTTTTTGATTGTCCACTTGTCTGCTCTCCGGCGTGGTCGTTTAAAATGAATGTCCTTTCCTCACTTTCACCAACCACCAACCACTGCCACCACACACTTTGCTTTCACCTTTCTCATTG
>VYYJ01000123.1:0-102071 GCA_021029165.1 Cyphoderus albinus | reverse complement strand
TCAATTATGTATAATTTGTCCGTTGTATGTTACAAAATGTAGAATTTCTCCCGGCACGGTCTGAAGAAGGGGAAAATAAATAAATGATAGCGATATGCGATGAATGTAGATAAAGGATGTAAATACAATATTGTATTGATTTTGTAGGACATGAATTGACTGAAGGTAATAGATCAATACACCCACCTTCATCTTTCGCCATGATTTATGGTAGCACAGCACCCGTCTTTCTGTACACAATGCCAACCTACATGGTAGTGGGAGGAGTAGATCAGACCAGGCCCAACAATAGCGGAATGAATATATATGGGTGCATGTCACAAAGAGGAGATATGACATTAACAAACTGGGAGAAAATGAAAATAATATGAAGGAATACATTGAAAATGCAGCCGAAGAAAAGAATTACAGGGGGTTAACCCTTTCACATAAAAAAAGCTCCACAAAACACTCGGTTGGCAGGAGGAGAAGAAAAAGCCAAAGAAATACATTTTTGTTCGCTCATGCATACCTAAATAATAATACCTATCATTCATCTTCATCAGTAGCACTAATCCGAAGTCGTGTATTTCCCAAAGCTACAAGATAGATGCATGCACTTACTCGGTTGACACATTGCTGTCTAATCACAACCTCGTTGACAATTCTTAGGGCTGGCTATTAATAAAACTACAGGTGCCGAGCTGCTCATCTAAATCAGTGATAGCCGCAAATCAAAATACTTGAGAAGAAAGTAAAAACTGTTGTTATTTATTCTTTCGAAAGTCAACTATGTAGCTTCATGCATGCCTAAGTATGTAGAAATTAGGAAACAGCCTTTGATAAAGTAAACATGAATTACCAAAAGAGTTGACTCTATAACCCATTATTTGTTGTTCGTAATGTAAATGTCATTTTCATAACTCTAAAATCTGTCCCAAAATCGTAATTGACAGAGTCATAAACACGTTAACTTTTAGTGAGGCAAAAGGGTCCAGGTCCACCACAAATCTATGGTTTACCATCTAATGTATAAAATGTGTACCTGAAAAACATTTTTTCTTCGCCTTGTGATAAATAAAGGAATCAGACAGAGCATCTGATAGAACTAACAATAATAAGGAAATGGTTGATAGATAATGGTGCCAAATTCCAACCTCTGGCAGAATAAAGGCTTTTTCTCTCGGAGGAATAATCTGGACAATACATTGACTAGAACAATGGAGCGAGAGAGTGATCATGATGAGGGAGAGAGCCATGTGTGGTTCATGCCTTGTCACATTTGCTTTATTGATAATACCTTTAACTTCAAAGACAATTAGCAGGAGGATTGTGGAATGTGACAAGTTTCAGGAACGTGTGATAGTGTGTGCCATGAATGCCACGTCTTCCCTTCCCTTTTCCTTGTTTTCTGACACGGTTGCAGTGGCGGCGGTGGTTGTTGGTTTGTTGGCATGCATGCCTGCCTCACTTCACCCAGCTCTGTCTTTTCTTCTCCTTATGGTTATTGTTGTTCTCATGTGAGTTGTGTGCAACGGTAATAAATGAGTTGTAAGTTGTGTGGAGGCAGTAAGGCATCATAAGTAATGTGCATTTCACGTTCTCTTTCAGTAGTCAATGTAGCAACTGTATTGTTCGAATTTAACATGGAAGACAGTTATAATGTGGTAAATATTTACATTATACACATACCTATGGAGACACAAGAGCTCTCTTTAAGCGCTATCTGTGTAAAATGTAGACAATTGATATTTAGAGTTTACAGCACATTCGATGTCTTTCCCTTTCTCTGGAATGTTTGTGTTTGTGTAATGTCAATGCGCTGTTACTATTACGTACTACTCTTGGAACGTTGCAAGTTGGAAGTCATCGTGATATATGGATTTGCCTGTTTAGTGTAATCCAAGACGTTGAGTGAGCTGAAGCTGATGGTCGATAATGTGAACGAAACTCTTCTGGTTTGCTTAGCTCATGTGAATGTATTGAGATGCTGCACATCTACTATAAACCATTTTCATTATTCTCTTTAACTTAGCACCGTGAAACTCTCAAAAGTATAAAGTTTCGCGAGAAAGATAAAGAATCACTTGATATTCCAAAGCATTCCTTTGCCGGAATAGCCTATCCTGAATTTTCGAAAAGGGTAAACAGACAAGTTTTTTCTTCTGACTTCTAAAAATTGGCGATGAGCTAGAGATTAACCCTTGCCTTCCTCTAAATCCTACAACACTTCTCTCTAAATGCATACTTTCTTCGTTTTTTACATCTCTGTGATAAATATCGGAAGAGTCATTTAAATGATCTGATCATCCGTCCCTTTCCTCCAGTTAAGAAAATTATGTTCACATTAGAAAAGTTAAACACCGTACATAACTAAATGGCAGTTGGGAATGCACACAGCAATAACACACATTAATGCACATTTACGGATGTTATGTAACGCTTGAGTGTACAAAGTTGCTTGCTAAAACCCTACACTTTCCAGACAGCAAAACAACCAAGTTCTCATCTCGTACGAAAAGTTTCCAGACTTGGTTTCTATTATTATAATACATAACAAGCATGCGTCTCGTCGTAAATATGCAAACGGTCGCACTAACAATTGGAAAAAGTCTGGAGGAATAAAAAAGAAAAGAAAGAAAGCGGAATTGAGCTGCCTGACACAAAACTACCACACCATCATCAGCACAGTTAGCAGAACTTACGGGATTTCTAGGGGAAAAGTGGAATGAAGAAGAAAACGAGCATTGTGCAGTGCCACGGCATGGCACAAGAGTTACGAGCCTCGGGGTCAAACGTTTTTATGCATATTTTTTCTCTCCCGTAATAGTATGCAAAACATGTCAATGTTTCTGCTCTTACTACCGCGTCTCTTTCTTTCTTTCCTGAGAACGCCACTAGTTTTATGTACGTGGTGGCTGCCTATTTCGTGTGTCTGATGTAATATACCCGAGCAATGCTCCCTTTCTCTTGTTCCCGTTCTCACTCCTTGATAATAATAATAATACAAAAATGTATGTGCCCAGTTTTTTTTAACAAAGTTACTCCTGATTCAACCAAGAGATATTTAGTATTCTTCTTACTTAACTTCTTTCTCTCTCTCTCTCTTCCTTATTTCTGCGGAGGCTCCACTACAACAATCTGTTTTTTTCTATCGCTCCTAACAACTACTGCTACTTAGGTTGGTTAAGGAGAAGAGCAAGATAAAAAACTGAAACTTCACCAAGTCCCTATTACTCTTTTTAAATGTTTAAAAAACTAGCAAGCCAGAGAAATAAAAATAAGTAAACCTCCTGACAAGAAGACATTTGCATACACACATAATATATATTTTCTCCCCGTTGAAATTGGATATGCGAATAAATTGAACTCCTGAATTAGAAAATCGCATCACTTTCGACAAAATATATATATAATATATATTGGTTGTAGTTTCACTCGTCGTCGTGCTGGTTGGTGGTGGAGAGACGCCTGAAATTATTATGGCAGAGGATCATTTCTCTACTGAACCATTCGTAGGAAAACTTTAGTTTCATCTCTTTTCTTCTTTCACACAGTTTTTTGGGAAATAAAAATATACGTAAAGTGCTAGCAGAACTGTGCTGTAATATAATATATTATGTGTGTCGTGTGGTAATAGTTATAAATGTACAAAACAAACTTGGCAGCTTTTCCGAAAATCATTCTCCTGAAATTAAATGTGAAATGAGAAAAAAGAGGATCCATCCATTGACTACAACTCCGACAACGTCGACTGACAAAGTCGGTGTACTATGCGAAGCGTACGATTGTGGCATGCCATTTGTATTTTATAATATGAGCGAGAAAGACAAACTCTGTCAGAGGAAGAGTGAGAAAAAATGTAAAAAATGGTGTTTGTTACTCTAACCATATTATTCATTGCGACTGATACAGCTATTAGCTAGTGAACGCTTAGTTACGAAGCAATAGAGGCAACACTTGACGACGATCATCCTGATATGGAAGATGAAGTCTGTTATATAACTGCCTGGCTTGTTGCAGTTGTCAGAGAATATTATGTGATTGTGAGAGATGAAATGCATATTACATCCATATTTTTTGCAAAAAGATGTACAATGGTTGTCTGTTGGTAAATACAAGTAGTGTGCAACAAAATACAAGATACTGTTCATTTTTTATACGTTTCAAACGATTACAATAAATTTTGAAAGCTTTTTCTTCTTCCTTTTTTTCTGCTGATTCTTTTATTTTTTTCACAAAAAACATCCTGGTGTTATGTTCATGTGCGTGTGTAATCTGCAAGTCATCCGTAACAATGTGCTCATAAATTACCGTGTTGTGTAAGTGTGAGAAGAGACGTCGACAGCGAAGAAGGATACTGTCGAATTCGTTTTTTAGATTCACATTCGATTTTTATTTATTCGCGTGTAATAGTCGATGTGGATATGCATCATCTGCACACATAAACGTTTTTATTTTACTCTCACAGGAAAAGAATGTTGCAATGAATCGTCGTTTCGTTTTCTATCGAAACTAAACTTGACTTCAGTTCAGATCACTTTTCTAGTTTCATTTTGATGATCGTCTCGGTCTGAGCACTATCTTTCCCTGTTTTTGATAGAATTGCTTCCTTCTCAAACTCTGAAAGAATTCTCTCATTACAGCTGTTGCAATTTTTTTATTCCTTTCAGTTCTTCATTCCAATCAAGTTACCCAGCGCAGCGAAAGTAAATGGATGGAGATAGGTTAATATAGTGGCGTAGTATGGATTACACAGGGACTTTTATAGCTTTGTTTGTTTCTTTTTTACGATTGCGTAAACAAACACCGAATGAGACTTTAAAAGTAGAAATTTATTGCATTCTTTTCTGATGTATTTGCAAAAGTCGAAGAAGGCAAATAACACAGAATTCGAAGTAATGTAAATAATAGGATTTCAACAATGATCACAGTGAGGACGGCATTTGATGGTGAGATTAAAATAGGAAATTATTTCGTAATGATCCACTGATCCATAATATATTGTTTCATTTCAGGCTCAGGTAAATAAAATGAGCAATCAAAAAAGGAAAATGGTTTCGACTTTTAGATGGTCACATGTTCGAGCACGAATGTAATAATATTATCGGACGTATTGGTGCAGAAAGCCATAAATTATTTTTGTGGAAAGAAACGACTCCTTTTCATGTTCGCTTTTGCTCAAAATTTATTCTTGTCATTTTGCGAAGCCAGCTTATTCCCAATCTGTCTCAAGAGCTAGAGGCATTATATTTGGTGTGCCAAATTGTATAAATTGGTTCAACCTACGGAGCAATTCTATAATATTAAGTGTATAAAAACATTTTTGCAAGGCCAACAATATTTTTTCGCCCTATTATAATAATTGTTCCAACAATAGAAAAAGATATCATTTTCATGTTATGGTCTAATTTTACAATGATAATTTGCCATATTTTATTGCCTCAGTGATTTAACATCAGTATGTAAAAATATACTTTGACTACGACGATTACCTACTTTCCGAAAAATGGTAATCGCGCCGCGTGGAATACTAAAGTTTTAACAAATCGTACAAATCGTGGTCGCATTTCAAACGACATTCTAATTCTGAATAATGGACGGAATTAAATAAATAAATGAGCAACGAATGAGTTTCTTGTTTTTGTGGAACAATTCATCTGTCGTCAATGTAATGACGCAAGTTTAAGTTTAGGGAGAACAAAGAATCAGACAAAGTCACTCCGCAATGTATTGGAAAATCTTTCTCGTCAATCGTCAGCACCAGTGTGTTTCCAACTTTTTTAAATCTGTAAAGCCACAACAATGACAGTTACAGCAATTATCGACAGCGAGGAGCAAAAAGTTCTTTTTGGTAGGGAATGTAGTAAAATGGTTAACAAGCTAGAATTGAGAGACACGTGTTTTTCAATCTCGGAAGCACAAAACTCATGCAAGGCTTTAAAATGTGAGTCGTAGTGTAGTAAATAACAAAAGTTTTAGATGCATGCATAATGAAAATTGTCGGTTTCATAGTTTCTCTTGTCGTAGGATGAACAAACAATGAATATTTTAAGGCGCACGTATACTCAAGAACCATTTTAGTCCTAAATTAACATAGATTTCCCATTGATGAAAATAATTTCATAATTAATTTTGTTAACATCAGAAAGCTGGTGCTACATTCGCAGAATCATTTCGTACAGCAAGAGCAGTGACAGAAATGAAGGCAATACTTTTCTAAACCCATTTTCTCGAAATTGTTCGTTTAAAAGACTTCGTCATTTAACTTCACACAATTCTGTTGCATCATCATCATCATCATCATCTTCATGTTTGCTAACATAAGCTGCCATGTTATCGAAAACCAATATCCTCTCCACCTCCTTTTCTGCCTTGTTCTTGTTTCTAAAAAACGTGACTTTGTAAAAAAAACTATTACACACATTGTTTGCACATTGTACCTAAAGACTATGCTGCACTTTTATGGGCTGCTTGAATCTATAAAAATGCACTTACTCAAAATGAGATTGTAACAGTTATTTTCTTATCAAAAGGGCGCACAGTTTTTTGGACATTTTCAAAAGGGCACATTTTATCGCAACCTAAACGTACTCATGACAACTTGCAAAATTAGCAAAAGACAAAGTGGTTATTGGTTGTACGTACGCAATAAAGATATGACGGGCACGGGTAATATCGATCATTATGACGCAGTACATGAAGCGAGTAATGGCTTACATTGAGTTTGCATGTCGTTGCATGCATGTTTATGAATTCTTGGTGTCATGGGTGACTCAATGTCAGAACGACTTTTTTCTGTATGGTAACGGCAGAGTAGACAAATTTAGATCGCTATTAATATATAGTGCTTTCTTCATTTTTCAATATCCTTCGCTAATTTTAGGTGTAATCAGCGTGCAAATAAAAATTAATGAAAGTTGCTGCCACTGTCCTACCATGTAACGTGCTTCCCATGGAGGCAGTTACATTCATTTCCACCAAAATAGACAAGTGAAGACAAGACCGACTCACGCATCGGCTGTGTGAGTATCGTTCACTATTAATAAGAAAAATGTCAAAAACAAGGTTTGCACTTTTCAGACATACAAAAGGGGAGTAGAAAGCCTACAGAACGCTGTTGCAGTTCAATAAATTCACTGACACGCATTTTTTATTTATTAATATGGAACTATCATGGAAAATGGTAAATGAGATGGTTGAATGAAATAGGTAAGTCATTTTCTGTGTGGTTTGGCCGGGCTCAATATGTAACTCTGCTATAAAATTTATTGGCAATGCTCAGTTACCTAATACGATACAGTAGCTATTTTGTAAGAAATGTGTAATTCGTACTCACCTTTTATCCGCTGTAACTGGCATGAACATGGCATACCATTTTAATTATGAATTGGCACCCAGCAGTGTATTCTTCACTTTTCATGTCACTGAGACTCAGACAGGGCATAAAAATGGAACAAAGTAGTTTTTACACAGGTAGAGGACAGAATACTGTTGTTAATCAGTTCGGAAGTGGTATTACAATACGAACAATTTGTTAGATGGAATAATAGAGAAATAATTCGCCCTTGAAATTTATTGAAATTTTTTGTCTTCTTTTGTGGTTACTCTCACTTCTAGTTTACTTAATTTGGTTTCATAACACAAAAACTCCTGTCAGTTTAATAAATAGGTAAATTCTTTATTACCATGTCATTTACACAAGACTGCGTATCCAACTTCGATTCTATTCGCCCTTCCCTTTAATTTGCAATCCGTAATTAATTACTTCAGTGTCTCTTTATATTAATACCCAGCAAACTGATGAGCTTTTATTCTGTGATCTTTTTAATTGGAATCGCAAAGGGTGGCAGGCAGCAGATCATTTTTCCCCTTTTGTCCTTTCAAACTATAGACAAACTTTTAGCTTAACGTCACACTTTTTTCGTGATTACTCCCCACTAATAAATTTGGACACAATGCACCCGTCGTTTATCCGTTCTCTTGTATTATTTGTGAATGCTCCCTAATTATACTTAAAACACACAAAACAGGCTGTACTTACGAAATAACTACTCCTTGGATAGATGCGAATTTTGGAGGCTCAAGCCTTACATAAAGTCAACCTTGGATCGAGATTTGATTTTATTCGGCAAACGAAATTAAAGCTTATGATAATGTTAAAAGTTGCCTCGAACACGCCTTATTTTTTTACTTTTTCTGCACTACGAAAAGTGTTACGTAACTTGAGAAAATCCAGCATAAACCCTATCGCTGACTTTTGCTTATTCCTGCAAAACTTTTTTCTTTTGAGAATGTGATCTTGCTTAATTATATTAAAATGTTGCTTACGTGATGTAATATTTGTCCCCGGATATTAGATTTCTCTTTATAAGTTACGTAATTTTTTGTTAACTTTCGGAACATTTATCTTAAGGCTTACTCGAAGATTCACTTTTAGTCGACAGAACAAAGCGCGTCGCTGACGACAACGGGTAAGTCTATAGGTAGGTAGTCGTGTTATTTCACAAAGTACAATTCGCATGTAATCATACGCTCTAATGATGATGCTAAACTGATGTTAGGAGCGCGAAGTGGACAGTAATCGCATTAAAATCCGATTAAAACAATCGTCTCGATTCTGAATGGGTGCACATGACGCTCACAGGATGGCCATTTGTCTGCCACGAAAACTAACGTCTGTCTTTTAAGAAACGCAAAAGCTTTCTGAAACGCTTGTTGAGTTCAATTAATCTGCTTTACTAATTGTTATTACTGTTATAGAATATTTGTGGCCAAATGGCTATATACAAATTTAGTTATGTGGGTACATTCCAAAGTTTTCCAGAAAGTCATGCAATACTTACGATAATGTATCACGTGTTGTTATAATATACGAGTTTTGCAGGAGTATCAAAACGCCAAATTAAATTAGGCGTTTAGCGTTAGCGTATTCAATTTCAGCTTCAGCTTTAATTAGCCAAACTCGAGCAATTGCAGTGAGCAGAGTTAGGCATGTCACTTGACACCGCTAGAGAAAATAAACTTTCACCAACTTGTCAACTGTCAAAATGCACACACAGATATATGACGGCTGTCAAAAGTGCTTAACTGGCTGGATGATCCGGAGAAGAGTTGAAGGCCAAGCAGACTCCACCAAATTAAAAGTACACAATCGTCCCAAAAGCTTCAACTTTTAAAGGTTTATTTGAAGATTTAACTCCTTTACTTTAATCCCTTCGCTATCTACACACAAAATCGGTCTCTTTGGCACACAAAGAGGTATGAGGTCATACAGAAAAAGCTATTAAAATTGTTTTCAGTTGTTGCAAATATCAACAAAACAATCACTCGGTGTGATGAGAATTGATGGATAAATTTTGTTGCCAAACATGAAGAACTTATTGCACTGTCTCAAATCCAATGTGTTGCAGGCAACTCGATGCCAGAGCACGTTAGAGTTTTCGCAAGGAAAAGGTAGCTTGGCGCTTACACAAACACACACTCAGCTCCGCTCTCCTTTTTCGTGGTTGCTGTTATTAACAAGTGACTTTTTTGCGAGACGGCAAAGGGGTAGTCTCACGGTTGAACACAGAAACGACACTAACAAAACTTGCGAAAAGGTTGATGATAGTAATAGTGCCAGTTGTTGTTGCAGCACTACTTTTTTCGTCTTTCTTTCTGCGAGTGCTGACTTGAGCTCTGTATCGCTGCAGTTCATAATATTATATTATGTGTACGTTTGGTGAGCAGGATGGGCACAAGAAGCGGCTTACAAGAAGGGCCAGAGAAGAGGATCATGCGAATTGTTGTGCATGTCATAAATGATTCTGCTTTGTAAAAAACTGGTAGGATTACATTACGCTATTATTACTGCACATTATTATTAGAGAAGAACACTCAGATACTGACGCTGGTGTCTTCAATCTTTTCTGTGTGGAGTCTTCTTCTTGCTCATTTAAAAGGCTTATCTTTTATCGTCATAAAACGTAATGCATACATAATCTGTTTCAAAAGGCAATTGAAAATTCCGCTTTAAATAACTAGTGATATGGAGAAGTGCAATGAAAAAATCACGCTATTTTTCACTGCTCATCATTATGACTTCTGTTTCGTACTCTTTTTCTCCTTCTCTCGTCGCTCTCTATTATTGTTATTATTGGTGCACTGCTGTTGGCACTTACGATGCCGATTATTTAAAATTGCAGAAAGAACACCGCTGATAACATTTATTTCGCACATGCAAGACAATGAGAAGATGCAAGACCAGTTGGACGAGTGAAGAAGATCACGATAAAATTGATGATACGCTCAAAATGATTATCATCTATGAGTTACCCAATCTGTTTAATATTAATAATCGGGTTTTTGGTCATCCAAAGAAGAGAAGGGAGAGCGATTTACTGCTGGGGAGGAGAGCGAGACGTTGTCATTACATAAGTGATAAACAACAACTGAAGAAATTTGAATAATGAGAATGAATTGGAGGCGACGCACACATCTACATTGTCATGAATGGTGTGAGTGGCGAAGAGAATAAAAAAGCGGCTTAAATTATGACTTTATTCATTGACACAATTAATTCAGCGTTGATGTTCCTCTCGTTTTTTCACTTTTCGGTAATCTCATTTACAGAAAGCTCGTTTAATAAAGTCAAACCGGAGCATGTGGCTAAAATGACTATTATGGTTTGACTGTTTCCTTCACTTTTGTTTTCACTTTTGTCCAAGTCAAACTTTCGTCACGTCAAGTGACAGTGGAGACGACGAGAAAGGACATGAATCTTAAATTATAGGAGCGTGAAGCTTCGCTTTTGCGTTCATGTTTTTCTCGCTTTGTTCTTGTTGTGATCAAACAGAAAGTCGAGTGAACGCAGTCTATTCACAATATTCATTCACTCAATTGAACCAATTCGTTGATTGATACTTCGCGAGGCTAGATGAATTTGCATGCTTCCTTTCGCATCGCAGAGACAAGACACTTTGACAAGTGTGTGGGTAGAATATGCAGGCTAATGAAGTGCTTGATTGATGATGATACATGAAATCCAAAGAAGCTAAATAAACATTCATGATGGTGGCATCCTGAACACACACACACACTGCTTTAGAATGTTATTTTTTATTATTGCAAACTGTCACTTCTCTGTAGCAAAAATTTTCCAGCTTTAATAAATGTTTGAGTGAAATGTATGTTGCGGTAGTGATGTATTTTTGTGGGTAGTTATATTTGATATAATCAATGGGTTGTTATAAAATAAAATAAGATTGGTTTGGAGCACTTCAACAAAGAATGCACTTCGGTTTAAATAAGTCAGTCAGTCGATGTTGCTCTACATTAAAGCGCTGAAGAAGACAGACTTCAAAATGTCAAATCCACTCGCTTGCCTGTCATAATAGTGGCCTTCCTTGTCAGCAAACAAGAATAATGAATTCTCCAAAACATTTTGTTGGTGGAGTTGAATCGAGTCCCTCCTTCTTATAAACTGACGCCCACCTTACTTAAATGCGTTTCATTATTTAGCGGTATTATCCAAGATGACAACTCGCAAATAAAACTTTTTAACGTTAGAACGGGCTACAACGTTATTACATTAAATAAGTATTTCAGTGACGACAATGGAATAGTCCTAACAATACAACTCTAGTCTACTCTAATTACAATTTTAATGCACTAACAATAATAAGGCTTTTCGTGTGTGACAATGGGAACAGTGGAGGTGGTTGAGGAGACGGCGACGATGACACGATGTGAAACACTGTGAGTGAAACAGCAGCCGAACATATAGCAAGTTTCTTTTTTCTCTCACCGAAATCTACATTATATTACCATGTAGTAGTTGTAGTAGTGGAGCAGCAACAATACAAAGTCTGTCTCACACTCGCGTCTTGTTCACTCCAACACTATTCATTCCATTCCAGCTCCAGTCTGACTCAAGTCAAGACAGACAGACGGAAAGAGAGACGGGGTGAACCATGCCAGCCAAGTAAGAAGGAAAGCCGTGTCGTAATCGTGAGTCCTATCGTTCGTTCATGTGTATGCTGTGCTGGTTCTAGGACAATGCACTAGAAAAAGGAATCAGATTTTTATTATTTCTTTTTATATCAGTCTCACTGGATACTTGGAAAACCCTGTGGATACGCGGAGAACATAGAGCTAAATACGTGTGTAATAATAAATGCGATGCAATGTTGCATCTCGATCTTGGGTATATTTCTCAGTCCTGAGAAGAGAACATTCCACAATTGTGAATGGATGGAGAGAGGAAGGAAGGAAAGAAAGCGAGAAAAAGAGAGATGTGATGTTGCTGACTGTTGGACCCACTCTTCCCCTGGTATACTTTTTAGTTAGTAGTAAATAATAAAATAATGTACATAGTTGTTGTTGTAGCCGAGTGTTCTGAGCATTTTCTATGTAATATAAATACATGTATGCATTATTGCTCAGCATTACGGAGAAAACAAAGGATTCACGGGATAAGATGGCGGAAGACCGACGAGAAGGGAGTTTGTATTATTTTCGGGTTATATCTATAACAATTTCATTCTAGTCTACAATTATATTTTATTACGTGATATGTGCACAGTGTACAGTTATACCGACATGCATTCATCCTCTCTCTCTAGCCCTTGCTCTTATACTCCTTCATCGCCTCCTCTCTTCAGTCACATTAAATGCACACGCACAGGAACACAAGAGAAACATAGGGCAGCCAGACGTTCCTATTTCTCTACTTTTATAACATCCCTTGGACAATATGTAGAGTCGAGAGAGATACACATTTACTCCATCTACGATTAGTTTATCCAATATCTCTTTTCATGCTGGACTCGCATGGATACTTCAATTCGCCCTTTTCCAAAATGTTTCATTCCCTGTGTCTGTAATAAAAAAATCTATCTCTTTTTTTCTTTCCCTGCTCTTTCCATTTTATACTTGTTTACGCTATAAAAGCTTACAATGTAGTAAACGCACATTCAGATTACATTGTGCGTGCAGTGCGTCGAGGTATATTTATATGAATGGATTGTCGGATGGATAATGGTAAGTAATAAGGATGGAAGAAAAAGGAACGAGCGCTACAATTTTCGGTATACCAGCCGCGAAGAGAGAAGCGAGCTCATTCAGCAGCCAGAGGCTCAGAGTTCCCTTTTCTGAGCGCTTTAAGTGTCAGTGTACCACACGAACGAATTCTCGATGTTATGTGCCTTTTACCTACAATTCTTCACCATGGATAATAATAATGCGTGCGTACGGGCGAACGTGAATTGCTACTTCGTCTCTTATCAACATCAACAACGTCGTGTCTTCTCTCTAAATATTGAAACTTCTCCGGTTTTCTCTCACTCAGTAACTCGTCTCGTCTGTGTTTATGCTACTGGTTTAATACCGACAAACTTTGTAAAAAGAATCTTGATTCATTGCTGCAATACTCCTTTACTTACTTGTTACGACATGGTCTTTTCGCTATATGTATATGTTTTTGCTATTTTTCTTCTTTAAATCTTGTCAAAAACCAATATGATCCTCCTCAACACTCATTTCTTTGAAGAGATTTTCATATTTACACTAACAAGTGTTGAGATAATTCCTTTTCTGCGGATGGCAATATTTATGGCTACATCAGAGTAATTCGTGCGCAACGTGTTAATATTAGTAGCAGACACCAAAAGTGCGTGCACACAAAGGCACAAGTATTTGCTTAGAAATTGTCGGTTGTGTGTAGCAAAAATACGCAAGGAAAAAATTAGATTTTTTTTATATCAATTTTTCATTATAAATAGAGAAGTTCTCTCTTAGTGCACATTTTCCAGACTCACAATATCGCAGCTTAAAATGCATAAGAAAAAGAGACGGCATTTCGAATGTCGACGGAGAATGTTGGTTCTAAGGTTGTCGTTGTACATTGCGTTTCATTCAGTGACTGAGACCCTTCCCTCCCGAGCAAATAGATAGATATTTAGGAGACGAGGTATTTCCCATTTTCCAGACCCCAGCATTATGGTTAGTGTTGTTTGCGACGTCGACGACGACGACGATGATGATGCTGATGTCGTGCACAAAAGAAACAGGGAAACATCGTTCGAAGTTCGAGAACGATAGCGTGTATGTATGTACATTCAGCAAGCAATGTCAGCGAGCTGCAATGGAAAGGAGAACGGAATGGAATAGGTAGTTTTAGTATTTTTTTCTCTCTCTCCTTGATAATAGTGTTGCTTCTATCCTGGAAAACTGCAGAGTACGATTACCAGAGGCTGATATAAACATATATAATTCCTCGTAATGTGTACTCTTCAGCATTTTAGATTTGAAGTTGCGAGCAGAAACCGGTGCACTTCCCTTTAGTAAGTATAAATAAAAGGCGAGGAAGCGTAGGCATATAATCGAGGGTTTCTCATCCTGAAATCAGTATATTATTAAGGTCGCCCGCTACTTGCTACTATGTTGGAACTCTTGGAAGCTACTTTAAGTTTAGAGATGTATAAAAATGTGGAAAAATTAAATGAAAAGGCTGTGCAATACATCTAGAGAGAAAGAGAGAGGCATGACATAACACAAAGGTAAAGAATCTTCTTGAAGTGTATAGGGCGAAGGGAAATATTTTTTCAAGCTTCCCCAAAGAAATGTTTACGGCAGTGGAATATTATACGACATTTTATCAACTCAAGTACCTTCTTGGAGAAGTCAAAAGGAATATTACGACTCTTTGCTGTAGTGATGCATTGGCGATGCTGAGATGGCGAGATGCTTTGCTGGCAAAAAGAAAGAGAAAGAAAGGACATTATTATAATGTAAAAAGAAGACAACTTGCAGTCTCGGTCTCTGTAAAAAGAGGAATAAATGGAGCTAGTAAAAATAGAGAAGAGTTAGTGCATCGAATCCTATCCCGGTTTGTAATGTCGTGTATGAATATACATGGCATCCTGGCACGAAGTTAGTTGATATTTCTTTTTCCATCGCCTTCACTTCCGAGGTACTTATGCTTTGTTGCCTGCTCCAATCTTCCTGTTTCGCATTTTTACCGAACAGACACCTGGGCGAATGTTTGGCCTCTTTAGCGAGAAAAAAAGCCGTTTTCTTGCTGTCGACGAGGTAGACATTAATATTTTTGGAGGAATATCCATGTGTTTTATTTTCCTCTGCAATGTCGTCAGGAGAACAATGTTGCGTCGTTGTGTCTCCTTGCATATTTATGCATGCCACTTTGTATTTCTGTAATTTCTTTCCTTTTTCTCGTAAACGGTTTCGCTTAGCCTGTAAACTCGTCTTTCGAAGAACAGGTCCCATTTGAAAAAAAGCTGAATAAACGCAGAAAGGAACCTACAAAGCAAGTTTTTCACTGCTGTGATCTACTTGCTCAAGATTTCGGTAAAAATGATAATGTACTTGCAATATGTAATATACCGGTAAGGGGAATGGCAACAGTCCTGCTACTCGGATGGTAGTAATTCTGTATGAGTGTATCTCTTATAAGTTCTTTTCTAAATAAAGTTCTTGGTGACACAGACAAGAGGCAGAGAGAGACGCATCCTTTTAATTTGGTAGATTCTCGTTTTCAAATCATTGTGGGGAGTGTAAAACAGTTTCCATTATGCAGTCGAGGTATGCAGTAAAAAGGGGAAACGAAAAGTTTTGGAAAATTGTTTGCAATTTGCCAGAGAAGTATCAATGTACTTCGTTAGTGCTTTTTAGGAATTGGCTGGATGGAATCAAGTTGCTTGTGATCGCGGAAGGGTTGAGTGAGCTTGGACTCAGCTCGGTTGACTGAGTTGAGAACTGTTGCAGTCCGATGTCCGTCTCTTTATGAAAACATGGTTGCATGATTTGACTCTCTATCACTCATGTGTAGTTATGTGTGAGCATGAACGGAACGTACCCAACAACCCCAAATGATAAGCAATTTTGACACTCTGTTATCCGGTGAGTGTTCGGATATGTCTGGTTATGAGAGTAATTCTGTAACAAAGTAAACTCTTGCTTATTCCACTATCATCATGACACAGTGGCCACTCATCTTGCTACGGGCAGCCAACCCCATCGAAAATCGGAAGAAAGATCCTTGGAAATAAATAGCCAGAGGAGCATAAAACTATGGAGTGGAAATAAGTTTAGGAAAACCTCAAAAAAGGAAGCACACTCCATTTTATTATTACTTTTTTGACGATGGAAGCTTATTCCAATATCCAATTTTCTTCTTAACAGATTCAAGCACAAGCACATGTGAGTACTCCGCTTGCTTGCTGACATTCTACGTTATTCCGAACCAACTGCCCTTTTCCACTGATTCCCCTTCTGAAGGAACATGAAATGAAGGACAAGAAGGTAATACCTAATGCAATGTGTGTGAGTGCGAGTCGACACGGCCGGATGCGTTTGTTTCATGAATGTATTGAACTGAAAAGAGATGTGGTGATGATGGAGGCATCGAAAATATGTTTACGGGAAGAATAATGTGAGGAGCAAGTGTGGTGAGGTGGTGGTGGTTGTTGTTATTGTTGCAATGTACACAGCAGCAGGAGCAGAGCAACAGAGAAATAGCAACAGCAGAGGAGGAAAAAGAAAACGACGCTGGTGTAAATATTACAAGCAAAAGGTTTCTGTTCGAGACTTCGAGTGGGATTTTGGAGAAGGAAAAGTAAATGGTGGTGGTGGTGGTGAATGGTGGTGAGCTGCTTGCCAGTTGCCACTACTGCCACTGAGTTTCTTTTCCTTGCAATGAAACTTGGTGCGTCTGTATATTAGACAATTCTACGAGGAGAATGAGTGAAGAAGGAGAAAAGAAGGGAGAGAATATGAAACGATCCATTAGATTCTCGAGCCCCTTTGAGACAAGGTTCACCATTGAATTCTCCTATCTCACCGACTGCTGCTCCATTGTAATGCATGGAAAAAGTAACTCACGGAAGAGAACGACGACGACTGCCAGACCAGTGGCACTGTGGCACACGTACGAACTCACTTGCACCGCAGTGCAACTCCCTTCACTGCCACTCGAGTCAATCCAGGAAAAGAAAACTCCGTGCCTACTGCTCAGCGCCGTACAACTTAAGCTCTTTTATGTCATGTTGCATGAAGTAAAAAATATACAATATAAAAATGTAGTGAAGAGAAAAGGAAAGTCCCTGGACAACAAGCGAAAGCAAAAAGGCAATAATGGGAACATTGTTGAGTATACAATGTGCGCCTTTCTTTGTCAACGGAGGTATACAACAGGGAAATACACGTACATTCTTAAGACAAGGCATCAACCAGCTATGACTATCCATGAGGCGTGAGCACAGGGAAACTTCCATGTGTTCCAAGTATGAGAAAAATGCTTTCTTGGAACTGGCAGAGAGAACGTTCTTTGAAACAAGAAACTCTAACTCTGCAAGTAAAGAGCATTCTTTTTCTTTCGTGAGGATTTTTCCCGTTTCGTCTGGTACATTAAAACAGCAGATGACGATGACGATGATGATGATGATAATGCTGTTCGTGGTAGCATAGTGTTTGACTAACAGGGAATAATGTTACACAGACAGGATGTGAGTGTGTGCGAGAGTTCTTAACGCACTATATGCTTTCCTTCTTCGCCTCTTTCCTACATATTTTTGTTGGTTTAGGACCCTTTCTCGCTAGTCAAATCCAATCCATAATCCAGAAAAGGTCTTTTCTCTGCTTGTTTTACAGTAACCAGCAAGAGGAACGGTGAACCTTATTTTTCCAGAACGGAGATCCATCCATCCGCGTGCTATGCAAGCAAGATTATGCGATCTGATCTGTGTTCTCCACATACATATTTATACGATGCACTATACGAGCCTCTCTGCCCAGTTATGTCCTTGTGTGTGTACATGCAGTAAAAAATTGGGAGAAAAGAGCAGGATTCTTAGAAGTCTTTTCCTTAAATAATATACAGGAAAAAGGCTTGCCTCGCTCAAATGTAAGTTTCTCCTTGCTGTCTTGCTCTTCGATGAATGAATGGAAGGAAAGGAAACAGTGTGCTCGGTGCTCACCCTTTTCTCCGCTTTTGCTGAATTTTTGTCTCGCTACTACCAGCTCGCATAGAGCATGCCAGTCAGCTTCACACAACTTTTTAAAAGCACATAACTACATTGTATAGAAATATGCGTATAATCATATCTCCGTTTTCGACATGTTCCTCTCTGTTTGGAAACACTCAGTTTTAGTTCATTCAAAAAATGTATTACTATTCGATGGTGGCGTACGCTTCATAAAATGCTGGTGAACATATGTAACGGGGTGAATATACTTTACATAAAGATAATACAGCCGCATTATATGCACTTTGCTACATATGGATTTAAAAGTCGCAAGTGTCAGTTGCTCGTCCTGGTGGAAAAAAGCACCGCTTACTGCTGCTCGCTCCTCTGCCACTGCTGCTTTTCACTATCTCTCCTTTCAGTTCTATCCGGTCGTAAAAACCACCTATGGAAAAATAAGAAAAACAATATAAGCAAAATGTAATCTAGGAGCGAGCTGAGTGAGTCGCTGTCTCTCTTTCCCTCTCGCACTCCCTCTCGCTCTTCCTCTTTTATAATTAGGTACACACACTTAATATTCTCAACCACACATGTCAGCCATTGTGCATGTACAATACTTAATTATTATTGGATATTTTAGTCACTGTCACTTACGCTCCCTTTAGAAGCTTTATTCTCGCAAAATGAGGCATTCACACACGGAGTATCATTGAAAGTTGTAATTTGTCTGAATGCTTTTACATTCGGTACTTACATTCCGACTTGTTTTTTGTTGTTATTGCCCAACCCTAATTTCCATTTTCATTATTGTGTGCTCCACATCAAAGAAAAGAGAGTGAAAGGGAAGGAGAGAAAAGAAATCGTTCCAGAGCTTCTTGAAAATTTACTAGTTCTACATGAACGCTTGTGCAATAAAATCGTCATGTTTTAGAAACAAAGTCGAATGAATAGACAGAGCTTTCGCTCGAACATGTCATGCGTGCATGTAGCGTATTTGCACGTTTGCATTTTATATAGCTTTATCGTTCTTGTTCCTAACTACCAACCTACATATTACCGATGTGTAGCTGTAAAAATTGCATTAAAGCTGCATGGACCGTCATAACATGAAAAAAGAAAAAGTTGTTATTTTTCACCTTTTCTACCTACCAACCTTCGTCCGTAGACTTTCTTTTCTTTCAATGTTGCTGTGCGTTTTGCAAAATTCGTTCCTTTTTGCTGTAAGTAGCTTTGTACCATACAAAAAACATGTGCATACGATCCGGCTATCTCATCATCAAGAAAAACCTTTTCCCGTTCACTACGGGATTAGACTTTAGACTTGGCACGGCATAAAAAATAGGATAAATCAGCATATTGTAATAGTCATATAGATATGTGTAAGGGTACATGTACATATGCAAAGATAGCAAAAAAGAGAAAGTGAAAGGAACGATTTCGCAGTCAACAAGAAAAAGCATATGACCAACATGTTTCCGCATACAATTTCACCGTGATGACTACTATTAGTATCCAGCGAACTCGTTGTGGAATGTTTCATAATATCCTAGCCTCTCTCTACCGTTTCCAACTTACATGGCTACACGCATTAACTGACTCAATCCATACTCAGCGTTTCTTGCGTTTTCCCAATTTTTATTCACGATTCATATTAGATCCGACTGCATGGTCGTAGTTCTTACGATGAGTCTTTTTCCATTCTTCGAGCCACACAAACATCATAATAATAATCGTATAAAATGTCTTCACTCACATGATATGAGCGTATTTATGTTTTGCGTGTTTCGTGAACGAGAAAAAAGGGTTGATGAGAAAAGGAAGAAAATTTCACACTGGTGAAATGGTTGTACCACTGCAGCTTTCATTTTCAGGATATTGCTCCCAGGCAGACGCAAAATATGCAAGATGCGGATGTGAAAGTGCGGAAAGGGAAAGTACACATAAATGAAGCAATAATATCGTTATTGTGCTCATTCCAATGCTACCTTGAAAATATCGTATTTGGATTAGCTCAACCAAATGTCAAATTGAAGAAAAATTTAATTCTTTCCTGGCGAAGGGTCGGCTTCCTTCCGGCTCCATTCCTGACTTTATCCTTCCACGAGATTTTAAATGCATGACAAGATCCCGAGAGACTAACTGAAAAGGCAGGTGTGCGTGCATACAATTTAAAATTTGATTTGATTACACATTGGGTGTTATGAGACTCCATTGAAAATCCAGTCAGATTCTATTGTGGAAGTCGACGTAGTATGAAAATTGGAGGAGCAGATCGATATTACCTGACAGCCTGTAACAATAATCATGGCGTGCATATTTCATTAGATTTTCAGAGTGTATGCCTACGTATCGTTGATAAAAATCAAACTTTTTCCACAGTTGACTGGCTTGAGCATTTCTTGTTGCGAGTTAGTTATCAAAGGTTCACCGCGTACTCAAGTCAAGTTGTAATGCTGCAAAATACTGTTTACTTAACTTATAGTCATAATAATATGCACTTGTACACAATTCCACGTTGAATACATTATACTGAAACAGAAGCAATTGTGCATTCAAACAAAACGCTGACCAGGAAATTTCCCAAGTGCACTCTTAATACAGAAGAGAAAAGGCAGAGAATGAAAATGGAAGTCGAGTGGGTGAGGTGAAGTGAAATAGATGTATATCCACGAACTTCCCTAATTGTGACCACAGCTTTAGAGCTTTCACTTCAATTCGAAAAAAATATTCTGAAGGGGGAGGTCGATTTATTGGGATTTTCCTGAGGATGAGAGAGCTGAATCGAATTTTTTTTTCGTTTTCCTACTCCCGCTTCCACTATGTCAATACCATTTATATTCCCCTGCTTCGCGTTTTTATTGATACATTGGTGCATTTGTATCGTCTATACCACACACTCCATTCTTATGCTGATATTTACTACTTACAAGAGAACGGGTTGGCGTTCGCAATTGGCATGTCCTTCTTTCGTGTAATGGCATGGGATTTAACGTAATATTGATTATTTTGCTTTATTGTGAACGATCCAAATATATTACAAATTTAAAAATAATTTCTACTCAACTCAATACACCGCCGATTACAGACACGTGTCTTTTGCACAGAAAATTCAAACTTTAGTTTCTACGTTGCTAAAATGACACCTTAAGGTTTCCCTCTCACTATACATAAACATGTGCATTCTAAACTTCTGCTTTATGCTTTTTATAGCATAATATTATTCGGGTTTGAATTTGGCTTGAAAATTCTAGTAGTTTCATGTAACTGGCAAAATGCTACCCTAGTGTAATTTATTACTTTTCACAAGCTTAATTGCTTTCTGTAACATTGGAAAAGAGAAATTTATTTGCATACATGATTTTGCTTATTTTAGTGCATGCGTCAGATACATGTAATAAGGTTATCTTACTCAGAATAATAAAGTGCAATGCTATTGATGTTAATCAGTTCTTTTCAAATTCTATGTCATACTTTCTCATAAACTGAAACACGAATTAATAACATTAATAAGTAACTAACATACAACCTTGACTCTAGTAATAGGTTAATAGTGTTTTCACTCTTTTCTTAGTTTCACATAAACTTCCATTTGAAATTCGCTTATGCTGTTGAAGTTTTGGGGGTTTACAAGTGGACGAAATCGCTATTCGTTTTGAGTAGGATTGAATTGACAAAGTACTAGAAAATCAATGTTTCTTTTCGAGTTTGGTTGCACCATCTATCTTTTAATGTGCTACCTACGTTCGTCAAGTTCACAAACAACCCAAGTAGTAAAGAATTTAATTTCTAGATGACTTTGTGAACCCTCCTGAGACCAACGAGGCAAAACGGTTTCGCTTACACGTTCTTATTAATACAGCTCATTCAACAGCTACCCAGAGCATCACTTTGAAAAACCTTATTGTGTAAATCCTGCTCCTCTGGCGTAGGAGGAAATAGCATAGAATTTTGAATACAAAGAAATGAGTTTTGGAAAGATTTTCCATAAGTCGATTTATCAAAAATGTTCTTTGTAATGTTATTTATAAACTTAGCTTGAACTTGCAAACCTGTTTTCGCTACTGAACAATTCTTACAAGATCATTTCATTTAATGTGGTTGTTATTATAAAAGACCATTACCAGAAATCAGTAAAGTATCCATTAAAATAATTACTTAGATCAGTTAAATGAGCAAATGGTTTGTATAAGAATATAGCAAGTGCAAAACACATTACTTACGGGGTACATATAATATGTTAAATTCAGGGGTAGTGTGAGACGCCGTGAATTTCTCCATTGCTTTCTAGTATGAAGTAACATACTACAAGTACAAGTAAAGTTCATTAGTTACTATTCCTTGAGGAATTTTCATCCTTTACGCATGAAGCTTAAAATATTTTTCTTTCGGGAATTCCTTTGATTTTGGTTAGCTACAAATTAAGTGGTTGGATGTTTCTTCCTTTCCTATACTGTCCTACTAATTTATAATTGATTTTCATCGTAACTGACAATAATGAATTTAAAATATAAAAAGATGATGAAACCTTTTCAGTTACGTGTTGTATTTGCTTGGTTATACTTATCAAAATATAAGGCGAGAAAACAATAGTAGGTAGTTCAATGGAGCAAAAGAAAGTTTTACGAAAGCAAAATGCAATGAATGCCATTTTGCTATGTACTTGAAGAGCGGAAAACAGTTTACAAATGTCAAGCAAAGCGTAGCGAAGTGAAGCCAGAGAAAATTCTGCTGCAGTCATCGCCACCTATAAAATCCCAATAGAACACCTGCCCCCACGCACTGTTAATGCACGTCGAAAATCTTAGGTGGCTCATATAGTTCAACGACGAGTAGTTTCAGAAGCCTTAAGAAGAGAAGCGCAAAAGAGTTTTTCACGAAGAGCGAATTTAAGTGAATCAAAGTCATTGGAAGCATTAAAAACCAGCAGCAAGCAGAGCAGGAGTAGAACACGTTTCGGGAGTAAAAAGCACAAAAGGCGATACACGTTATGCAGATGGATGTAATACTGAGTAAAACGACGATAACCTTGTTCGTTATGGCAAGTTCTCTTCTACAGTGTTATTTAAGTTTGCTGCCGAACTACTCGTCCAATTTCTGCATACATACAAAGGGATTCTTCATCCACTCGCAGTCATAATAATGTGATATTCCCTCATAAAAAACATTGTAGGTAACAAGGTAAGGGATTAAATGTTTGCTCAACACACACAGACTGGTTTCGTGCATGTTTTTCTGCACAATACAAAAGTATAAGTAAACTGTAGCATTGTGTGCGTAGTCTCCTCTCCATTCACTTCGGCTAGCTCACTTGGCCGTCTTTCACCAATCTAAAAAATCCTTTCATTGAGAAAAGAGTCGCACACAGTCCCTTCTTGGAATTTGATTAAATTCACTTCTCGCATACTCACTGTAATAATAAAGGCAGCTGATCAACAATATATTCAAATCCACTTGCCGCAGCTTCGTAGTTTTTAATGGAAGGACTCAGTCCTTGCTTTCATTGTTGTCCAGTCCCGTTTTGAAAGTTTTCTCACTCTACAATCACCCGTTGTGAAAGCGTGTGGATCCTCACAAACAACGCTTGTCTTCTGTAAATATACAAACATCGATATCTACGCTTTCAGCTTTGTGACTCATCCGTTCTGGAAAGTGCAAACTGGACAATTTTCACTAACAAGACTTCCTTCCTTATCAGTTAATTTCTGGTTGCATTCAATAACTCAAGTGACTCATTAAGTACTTCAACATTGATTGGTTTCCAACATTATAAAGCGTAGCGTAACTGGTACATTTCGAGTGATATATTTTGAGTTGTTACGAAATTATTTTTACGCATACATCAACATTTTATTCCATTTCCTAACTGGTTTCCATATCCTCATTTACCAATCCATTGTGTCAACATCAAAATTCCCAATTGCAGCAGCTACAATAATTCACCAAATGAAAAACAGAACCAAAACAAGCTATCAGTTTAAAAGATAACAAAGTCTCAGACAAACAAGGAGGATCATCTTGTAAGGTGAAAGTTACTAGATTTAAATGGAAACAGGTTTTACGTACTTTTCTTGGAACAGAAAAGTGCATGACAATTGTATTTCTGTGCAATAATAACGCTGCGCTGTGCGTGATTGTTTTGTGATGTCGAGTACAATGACACTGTAATATGTTGCCTGTGACGCTTCACGAGTGTTTTCATACTTAATCACGGTGCTAACTCTTTTCTTAATTACGCAACGAAGGTGAAATTCTGATGCTTCAGGACTACAGAGTAATGTTATGAACCGGAAACTGTAATTAGGTACTTCAAAGTACTACGCAGTAGGATATACATTTTGTCACAGTTAACTCTCTTTATAAACAACTCAATATCATCAACTGCATCTCTAAGATAATCTTACAATGAAAATTAATAATTTATCAATGACAAACATTAGAATGTTGTATGCAAGAATATAAAGTTTAAAGTTAGATATGGATTCGAAGAAGGATAAATATTCTATCAATTTTGGTAAGTACAATAATCTTGTTGTATTTTATACTTTTTGCATCTTTTATATTGTTTCAGCAGTAGCATTAATACTCAAGTGGATATCTAAAAAAAAAGGTTAACAAAATGCCGATTGCTCCAGATAAAGATTTTAAACAATAACGTCTAAATTTGTGGTTGTCTTTGATATCGTATCCTCGCATTTCCCACTCATTTATTTCACAAATAAGACAAATTACGTAATATTGTAAAGGATATTTCGGTCTATTTGATATATCATCAAAAATGTTTATTTGTAAGGTAAACGAATTTTCGGAAGACCACAATTAACTGAGCGGTAGAGCCGGAGGTATCATGTGTTTAACCAAGTGTTTAAGTATCCGCTGCTTTGTACAATAAAATTGAATTATCGTTTGCGGTATTGTGTCACTTTCATGTTGTACGTTGGACAAAGCAGCTTCATTGAACCAAACCAAATACCCAACGCTATATAGGATTTGTAAAGTTCCAAGTTAGTACATGTGCGCACATGAACATTGAACGTGACATAATCCAATGATGATTTTACAGTGTACTCTAAAACATTTGTATGTAACGCTCAAGTGCCTACTGATAATAAAAACGTCCGCAGATTAGTTAAAATGTAGCATAAAAAACAGTTCACAGATCGTATACAATATTGAGAGAATGACATAGCGTCGAACTATTCTGCAAATGATTTGTGTAATATAATATCAAGTTCAAGAGCTGTCTGGATAAAAATCATTCCTTATCATTGATACATACAACTGCGTCTACTTTTGTCATTCCTGTATCATTGCTGATACTCCTGGATGACTATTCGTTTTATGATTTAAAAATAAACTTGACCACTGCCAGTGACAATAAAAACTTAACATTTTTTAGCCGCTAAAGATTGTGGAGAATACAAGCAGACAAACATTTGCTGTCAAAACTGTTTATAAAAAGTAAGGTGAAGAGATATCGATCTAAAAATTATAAATTCATTTCCATTTGAAAGAAAATAACAATCATTTCGCAATATTTATATTTTTTTAGTGGTGTGGTACTAGTGTTTATTATTTAGTGCATGCAATTATGTTAAATTACAATATCAATATGTCAATCCTACGGGTGCAGAAACTCAAATGCAAACAGTTTTTTTTATTTTAAAGGATAATTGAAAGACACCTGTTTTATTTTATTTTCAAAAAGAAAAACAATTTTCATGTTACAATTATGCTTTGAGGCCTGTTGCCACTGTTATAAGCATATAAGCAAATGTTCTGAATATCCGAACCTGCTCCACATTTTTGAACACATTTATTTTTGCATTTCATGTGACTACAGTTAAAGAGCTCCAACACTTTACTATAGACCGTTTTTCGTTATCACATAAGTTTATCAAATATTTTGAATGCTTTCAAGAAAACACGATCATAGATTTCGTGTACGTGCATATATTATCAATTACCATACGTGATATGGAGAGGCTTTTCTTTTCCTTCAATCAATCTAACATCTCTCCCTTTAGTCACAGCTATACACTACACTTCCAAATTTAGTATTAAAGAAAGATTAATGATTATCAAATCCACGGAAAAAATTGCGCATTATAATATGCAACATCCACTTTGTAGAAAAAAACAAATTAAATTTCAGCTGCATCCTTATATTTCTGTAATTTTCATGACATTCTTCTTGAAGCATTCTTCGGAATCGTCAACTTTGTTATTTTACTTTTTAGACAGCTTTCGTATTATGCGAGCTTGACATTCGACTTTAAAATAATAATCTCCATGCTCTTCAAATTCCCAAAAAAGTATGGTACCTTTAGTCGTTAAAAACTACCCATCATCATGTCCCACCATCTGAAGAGGGGTACTGAAGAAAGAGAGTTTTTAATTTTTATCTCTTTTTATGGCTATGATAATTTTCAACTTCAACTTTGTGTGGCGAGTATCTACCACGAAATTCCGTTTCCATTTAACTTCCCCTTCAAAAGAGAGAGACAAAGTCAAGCACAAAGCACAACAAACAGAAAGAAAGAGGCAAAGTAAGAAACCAAAGCCGTGAGCAATCAAGTAAAATATTATGCAAATCGAGAGTTGAAGTAGTGTTCCTGGTGTGTTTACGATTCACTTGATTGTTATATACGAGCTGACTTTCGCAAATCACTTGGACAACCACAAAGCTCAAGCACATTTCACACATCATATTTGTTATCGCATACCTGTTCCTTGGTTTCCTAGCATTCACACAGAGAAATGGTCGAAATTAAAAAGCGATAGGAAAAAAAGTGGAGATATTTTTTTCAGGTATGCCATAATTGAGCTTCCATTATTGAGCATTCTCTTCTTTTTACCTGTGTCAAAATGTGTATTTTTGTGCAATTTTGTAGCAGAATCTCTGTTATTGGCATACCCCCACACAAAACCATCATCATCGTGCTGGTCGTGTCGTGGCAGAGCAGAGCATAACAGAGAGGATTGAGCGAGTAGTCCTGAGTCCGTTCTGTTGAACAAGGACTTCTTGGAATTGCTATTAGCATCATTGCTCAAGAGACGATGATGATGTTAGTCGTGGTATGCATTTGCTATTACTACATGTTTCCTCCTCTATGTTATTGTGCGCCACAAAGGCAGAGATACCGTATCTTGAGCGTAACCCGTCGAACGACGAACAATTTACTTACAAAACTACTCCAACTAACTCCAACTCCTTTCATACTTCTCCTCTTCTCCTGTGTGACTGTGACTGAACCGAATCCTCTCGTGGTAGTTTAGCTTTTCCCTATTATTCCTTCCTTCGCCATTTATTTCACTGCTACCAAACAGCAAGCAAAAGCAAACCATGTAAATCCATATCTGCTATTATCACAGCATCGAGATCACTGCCGTCTTTCCCTTTATCCGTGTTTTCAACCAAATCTGTAATGGTTTTTTTCATGTGCTCAGTTTAAAGGCTCTTCTTGAATTTTGCTTCTTCGACGTGAAACCACGCAGGATGATGGTGCGGATCTTGATGATGATGATTATGTTTCTTTGTGTAGAAAAATTGTAAGCAAAATGAACAACAAAATGTAAGCAAGGAGATTTGTGTGTATTTTTTCAAGATTTGCTTGCACTTTTTTTGCTCTCGTCTTCTCTTCTATTTAGTAGTAGTCTTGGACTTTTTGTACAACTCCGAACAAAGATTTTTAGGTGGAGGCTGTGTCCACGTCCATCATTCTATTTGGCATTTATTCCAAACTCTACTCATATCTAATGGACTGTTATGTAGTGCGCGGTTTTTTACTGTAGTAAATTTTAAGTGTAATGTAAATATAGTTTTTTACAACTTTTGGCAATATCTGTCAATTTCATTCCGAATGGATGGATGGAGGCAGAAGAAGATGGAGCAGAAGAGTTATTCTGAACAGAGCACGTATCTACGTACATCAATCTCACTTTGACTAAAGTTCGTGGTTGTTAAATTATACCGTCAAATGAAGCAGGGCTTAATTCTAATCTCGTAACGTCGAAAAGTTTGGCGTTCTGAGGAGCAGATGCTCTTGAATATATCGAATTCCTCACATGTCATGCGTATAAATATTCATATAATTCATACCAGAGGCAATTTCATTTGAGAAATTTGGTCGAATGTACCTTGATATTCAATGTCAGTGCCAGAAACCGCTTTTGCAGTCTCTTTATTTTTTGACTAGTCAGCAAGTTAAAAAAAAATTAGTAAAGGTCAGAATGGCAAGCGTAAATTTTATTTTTAAGTGATTATCAGAAAAATATGATTTTGAAGCGCATTTTGACTTGTTATCTGTAACTTTCGGCTATTAACTTGGAATGTAACTTTTGCGTCTTTTGTCAATCCTGTCACTTTTGATGAAGATGCCTTGAATGGGATGTTGTGGTGTTTTGTGGCCGTGTATGATGTAAATCACAATTCTTGCGAAAAGAAAACCTAATCTTGTCGTAATTTTGTTGGGATGATGCTTTTATTACTACTGCTATAACCATTATGAATTATGCAACAGTAATCGGTATTTCTGCTCTGCACAATGCATATATAGTCATACTCATTTTTCTCCCAAGCCTTGGATAAATTTATGCATGCATTTTTTAAATTTTCTTTCCTTCTCCCGTCTAATCTCCAATTTTTCTTCTCATTCTGGTCAAAATAAGTTGTGCTTCTGAGAATTCAGCCTTAAAGATAACATTCATAATCTACGAAGTTGAACTCATTTATCCACACCCACATGACACTGGCAAGGCACGACAAAATAATAATAACGAGGCTAGTAGTAATAATTTCTGCTAATATTATTGTTTTTGCATTTTTGCGTTGTATGAAATTCTCGCAAAAAACGAATCGATATTGCGCACGATGCAGAGATGGAGAAGTACATCATGGGGCTCTTGGACACTCATAAATATCACAAAGGGGAATAAAAATTAATGGACTTTGTTGGGAGAGAACGACACCCGAAAAGTGAACAATTTATTGGCTGAAACAAAGATATTATTTAGATAATAATTCTGTCGAGTCGACCAGTTCTCTGCCTCTGACTCCCCACGGATAACGACTCCATCGCTTTTAAGTAGCGTCGTCATGTTTGTCTACTTAATTTATTATATGTGGCATTAAATGGCACGCTTCATAGGTGATCTGATGGAAATGGTCAGATGGGCTTTAAAACTTTCATGCTCTGTAGATATTTTTCTCTTCATGGTAAATAGTTGCCTACTGAAAATTTAATATGAATAAGTAGATTTAGTCAACTACATATAATCCAGTTTAGTGCAATTCGCCCTTTACTTGGGCTTTACCCGCACATAGCTCATTTCACAAAATTATTTTCTAACTCTGTAGCACGCTGCCGCGTTAAATGTCTATTGCACCTCACACTGTGGAGTTGTAGAGGCAGAGAAAACCCCACTCAGTTTCATAACAGCTAATATTATCACAAATTTCCATTTTATTAAGCGGTGACAGCACCACTTGCAATTCAAATAATCGTCATCTAAATTCAGTTCACTCTACTATGCGTCCAAATGCAAAACATGTGCTTGCTTTACAAGTGCTTACTTAGCATTTACCATTCATTGTATTTTCATAGTAATGTTGTGGACTATATTTACAAAACTGTAACACTCTTTGTCTATTATTACATTTTGCCCATCATCGTAAAAGAAACATGTTTGCACAAAACGGTACAAAATGTAGGATGTGATGTAACTCGGCATTCCCTCGCTGATGGAAGCAAGGAACAAACACGACAACGATGGTGAACAAAGTCAAGTCAGGATAGTTTGGTTTAATGTGAGCCTCATCCATCTATCTGTGCATCCCTTTTTTACTGCTCAACTATTCCGTGGCATTTTCATGGCACGGATCAACCAACCATTATTATTAATGTAAAAAGGAAAAAGAGCATTATATGGGAATCGGTATTTTTTAGCCTGTTAATCGAAAAAGGGAGAAGATGAAGAAGTAAAAGCAGAAGGAACATGAGCATTGCCATGTTTTTTAGACTTGCCAAACAGCATACTGCTAAACCAAGACACTCTTTCTTGTGTTGTGATGTTTTTTTTTACTTTTTGCCAAAAAGAAAAAAATGTATGAGTGTATAAAACTCTATGAGGATATATAAATTTTTCGCCTTCGAAATTCCAAGTAAACAACAACGATGTAAAAACTCATCTATTTCTACTAACTCGAAAAGATAATGTTGATGATGATGCTGTTTCTCGCATATAAAATACATGTTTTCGCCTCTCTCTCTCTTTGCACATCACAGTCCGTGTATCATTTCCACTTTTGATATACATACGCAAAAACATATTTATAATAATAGAGATGAAGTGCATGTGTACCTTTATTTTCTATTGTACCGAGTTGTCGGCTAAACAACTTTTTATACGCATACAACTCTTATTATTATTGCTATTTTGTGAGTATTATGTGTCTAGATAGAATGTGTGCACATTCAACTCAACCCTCCAACTACTCATCATTACCACCATCATCATCGTCATCAGAAAAGTGACTATGTTTTAAGGCCGCACCATTGCACTCAGGAGTCACAATGGAACGCGCATTATAGACATGCAAAAACGTACTCATCATAATATCAGACTAATATTTTTTATCAAATTAGTCTGCTCGGTTGCTGCATTTTCCATCACACGGCAACAAACGCGCATCACTCGACAACATTTTTAAGGACTTTTCGGTCCTGTAATGTGAGACTATGCAGCTGGTAAAGTGACATTATTTATTCTTCATGTAGATAATGCTATCGTCATCATCGTCACCGTTTCTAGTGAGATTCTCATTCCTCGTCTTTTCTGTCAGTTTTTTTGGAAAAGAAATATAAAAACAACGTTTTACTATTTGACAGTCGATAATAATAAATGGATTGTTTATTGTTATTAGAAAATAAAGCTTAGTGATATTTGGCAGTTGTTTTGAGGATAGGCCATTTCAGGTCGTTTGGTTACAGTTTGTTTGTTATAATAAAAATAGTTTGCTGTGCTCCCCCTCTGACTTTACCATTAATTTGATCAATACTTTTGCATTGTATGATATCTTGTGGTAAATCCTGAGTGTTTGGCCCACACATCCGTGTCATGGTGACATTGTTGGTTGGTGTCTCTCTATTTCTCTTACCTCCACATAAAATGTAAACCCTGAGTGTGTCCTAATTTACCTACGGAAAGGATAAATGTAAATCGGGTTTAACATTGACTTTCTTTCTTATCATTTGTGAACCATGTAGAACGAAGTAATAATGTGCCTTTGCCGAAATTGGTCTCTTGCTGCTTTCAGTTCTCAAACCCCCTACACGGAAACAGAGCAAGAAAATTACAAAACAAAATCATTTTCTATGTGGCAGAGAAGCCGACAATGAGACTAGAAGTTGTTAGTTATTATGTTGCTTCTTTTGCAAATTCGCCCGGTGAAATATTGATTGATTTCAGCGTGCAATGTTTGTACTATTGACTTGACGAGTATAAAAACAATATATCTCCCCAGACAATTTTTTGAGTGACCACATGAGTCTGAGTTTATATTTGATCCCAGTGGTGGTAATTGTGCTCCAGACTGCGAACGTTTGCGTTTTGTGATTCACGAAAAGTTTGAATTACAAAGAAAAGAGTGAGTTAGTCTAAACAAAGTTTTTAAATCACTATATCACGCTATGCATCTTCCAGTACGGTTAAAGTACAGGTGACAGACCCTGTACCACCTCTTTGTATTTTTCTGTCACCTATACTTAATTCTGACCCATCTTGCAGTCCATTCCAATGTTTTACATGACGGAAAGTTGCCAGTCCATTAATCTCACAACTTTCGCCGGGAATATATTTGTTGTCGGATTTTATTTGGATTAGTATAGAATTTCCCCCAAAACAATGAAGAAAGGTTGATAACTTTAAAATAAATAGTCTTTGATTATGTTATACTTTTACCAGTAATAATGAAACAAAATGCAAGTGTCGTTGACAAAGTACTGAAGCGATATAATTAAACGCGTGGGTGTATTTGGTTTTACGAATAGACTGCAACTATACAACGAGAAGGAAAAGAAAACTGTGAGAGATAAAGTCATTCATTAACATAGACTAAAATACAATGTTTTCAAATTTTGAAACGGTGATGAATGATCTCACCAATTTGTCTCATTTGAGTATTCTTTCGTAGGACATTGTCTCTTCTAAATTACCTGGAAGTGTAATTGTTTGTTAAGTGGACTGTTCGCAGCTTATTCTCGCTAGTGATAGCAAAAAAGTAGCCGAATAAATACATACGCCAGCAAACAATGATACATCTGGAGCACCTGATCAAGTTTAGAAGAAAAAGTGCAAAAACACTGATACCACTATCTTTTGTATGTCGTCATTGCATTATCGTCATTATCGTCGTCATTATCATAACATAATAAAGTTTGTCCCGAAGCACTTTTTTACCGTCGGTGCATCTCAAGTGTCAGTAGAACGATGACAGTTCTCCTTGATGCTTTTTATAGTGTGAAACGTAATGATAAAGCTGACAGTGTTTTAAAAATAAAAATAACATTGACTAATGGGACACTTTGGGTCTTGAACCGTTTGAAACACAATAGCGCTTCTTCATCTACTCTTCACCCAAACAGTCCGTTACATCACCGTAATGTTTGTGTTAAATTTTGTGTATGCGTGTGAAAAAATATAAGCGAGCGAGGGAGAGAGGGACGAGTTAGAAGAGGAAATTGTTTTAGCATTCATTATTCTCAGGATTAAGTTACATCTAAACATGGTACCATTGCAAGGAAATGAGTAAAAGAAGTGCTTGTTTTGAAAGGAAAAACTTTTGATTTCGCATTTTTGTCCCGTCGCTTCGTAGTAGCAACCTCGTTGTTAATAACATGAGGGTAAATGAGCTGTTGAGTTGCGACTGGTAGGGCGGAAACGATACAAGGATAAAATGTAAGTACACACATTTTTCAAAAATAACTGTCCTCTCAGAAAGATTTTTCTGGGACAGACTTTTATGTCTGCAAACATCTAGCCTTCGTCTAACTCTTCCTATTACAAATACAGGAAGAATCTTTGAAGTTATTTCTGGTTGGCATCTGTACTCTGCGTAGGGGTACAGTTTTAAATGATCAGTGTCAAGGTTAAGCATGGAAATGGAAGAGTGAATGCTGATACATTCCTTCCAACTATTTTACCGTTCTTATCATTTTAAATTCTTGGCAAGTGTTTTACGACGTACTTGACGCTTTTTGTGATTGTGACGGGTTAAGATGAGATTTGATGATTGAATGATGAGCGTCAGGAAGAGAGAAATTATTTTTCTGAATATTTAACTGACGATGTTTCTGCTAGAAAAACCTATGCAGTTCCTTGTTTAACAAGGTAAATAAAATGATTAAGGATGTACAATGTAAGGTTCTCCTGGAAAAGCAGTGTGGCCTGACCGGTATTATCAACCTGAAGCTTATCTCAGGATTTGTGTCGATGACTGATGTTCACGCATTTATTTCTTAGAATGTGTTTTTCTGGTTTATTTTTATAAATGTTCTACTTCGATAAACGCGTGCTGATCATACTCAAACCTTGTTCTGATGACTGTAGCACGGGAATTAAACAGATAATTACACACTAGACAGATTGGGCATTCATATCTAAGTGAGCAAACAGCTTATTCGTTGAGTGATAAATGTGAAATAGGGTAGAAACAATTTAACAGTATTCAGTATTTATTACGGTAGGACAACAGTTTTCTTTCAACACCATCTTTGAGAAAATCACTGACAATTTCAAATATGGCGTAGGTTGTCTCTTCGAGTTCTTAGAATTTTCTCTCGTCTGTATTTTTCTCTTTTCCAAGTGATAGTTCCTCAATTCAGCTCGTATGTCATTCAACTGTGGTATAAAGTGATATCGATATCCCAGATTTGGATAAACAGATTAGCAGAAGCGATTGTGTTTTCCAGGAATGACAAAATGAGAATTTGAATATTAAGTCAATGTGGTTGATAATTGACTTATGACTTCTAACACGCCAACATCCTCAAACAAAATCTTTCATAACGATCTGAGTCATTGAATTGTGACATAGAACAACATTATGTCAAATGTCATTTTACCGTGGCATTATTGCCACTGTTTGGAAACAACTTGCCTTTTAACTAAATGTAGTGATAGAAAAGAGTTGTGATGGAAAATTTAACGGATCAGGTTAAGCGAATTATTAACAAATTGCTTAATCACTCACCCCACACATCATTGATTGAAATGAAATACTGCTTGCATAAAGTCATCATCAGAGATTAAGTCGATGGAAGGAGACCGACTGTGTGCATAACGTAACATTGTTGTTGTCTCGTCGTCATCCGCCCTGTATGAGCGTGTCTGTTTCTGACGCGTACATATTATAATTTCGATTTTCTCTATAATTCGAAGAAGTGTTTTCCAGAGAGCTAACTTTATTTCATATTGTAATTCTGAAAATTATACAAATAATTTTCGTTTTAACACCAATAATATTCATTTTGGGGCAAGTCGTTTGATGACAGATTTTTACCTTTTCAAGGTTAAACAACAGACCACTTTGACTCAATCTTTTCCCTTTGTCACTGTCACTGTCATGTCAAATGAGTTTCGAAATCCCTCCAATTTATTACACACATCCATAAAATGACGATTTATTTAGGTTATTACTGCACAGCTCAAGTGGGTTGTACTTTCCGTTTCGTCTTGAAATTCGACTCCGTCTGCTAAGAGCTTGTCGTGACGGAATGTGTAGAAAAAAAGAAGCCGTGCAAATGCTTAGTAAAAGGAGAAATGACAGATGTGTTGTTTCAAGGTTCGCATTTCATTTTATTTCTATGTCTTAAAGTAGTTTTTGATTACTTCTCGAGTATACCTACCTACGCACCAGTAACTTTAGATTTTCAAGTAATACTAATCTTTCACTTTTGTTTATCTCAGCAAAAAAAGGACGATCGTATTCTCCAAGTTTTATACCATCTAGTTTTACCTAGTAATGAAAAAAATGCGACCCGAGTAAAAATTTGGTTTCGCAAAAACTATATTACCATTTTATATTTCCGTTGCTTGGACATTTGTTTTCTGCTGAAATTTCTCAATATCTCTCCTCTCACTCACCCTGTGTATTACTGCAATTCGTTTATTGCTACCCTTGACTCTTATTTTTATTACATGCTTTCTTGATCCCTCACACAAGGTGTCATTGTTTGTCTGCCAGTGTTCGCTTACGCTTGAGAACAATTCTGTTCAGATGAATGATGAAAATGAGACGTCAAAGACTAAGCATTGTTTTATAATTTTAACTAAACCGAACTACGACTGAATGGTTCTTTTGTCAATCCTTATTTATGTGACATATGAAAAATACGGTGAGATTTTCTTTCTGATCTGTTTTGCTTTTATATGTCCTTTAATGCAATTTCGTTAACTCAGTGGGCCCAATAATGATTTAGTATCAAACTTTGAGCGAAATGAGTTTTACATACATAACAAAACTGAATGATTTTTCCTAAGCATCAAAACGAATGTTTCATTCCTGTGTGGGTTAAGGAAAATACTTTTTTCTATAAGAATTTCTATTTGTGCAATCAACTAACATGTTTGCTTGACTAGCACAGAGCACATAATTGTACATTACGTGATGTAGTGATGTACATTTGGATATTTATGTACTAGCACAAATACACACATTACAAGGCATCCATTATACAGTGAAATAAAAGAAATGAGAGTGACATTCGTTTCCTTTCAATCCACTACTCCTTTTTAACTTGGTCAGCTTCAGAAGCGCTTTTGTTCATTGTGTTCTAAACATTATTGTCTCGTGTCACCCACCATTAGCATTTAATACATATCGTCCAGACTGAAGTTGTGGATGGCTTCTCAATGCTCCTTTTTTGCTCAAACCAGATTTTTCTTTTTCTCAGTCACCAACAGCAGTCGACCTAAGATGTTCTGTTCTGGGCACAATCTGGACAATCTGGGACGCTCATTGTCCGGTCATGAGATACAAAATAAATAACTCTTTGTGTGTCGAATAAAAAATTTCTTTCATCGTGACGAGCAAAAAAAGTCTGTTTTTTCATTACCCTTTTTGTACTTGTTATTGTCAGTTCTTTTCTTATTTGTGGCCAGGCTGTTCAATTTCCGTTTCTTTTATACTCTCCCAGCCCTCCTCCATTGTTTATGGCAGCAACCAGTCGATTCGTTGACAAAGTTCGCTTTTCACGCGCACTACACTAGACACTCTATTGGCCAATCGTTTCTAGAAATCTGCAAATTTCGCAAGAATCATGGGTAGCCAAAATGTAAATAACTATGAAATGAATTATGGAGTTTATGGCGAAAGGTAGCGAACATGATACGTATGAGGATAGTTGCTAAGAAACTCTATTTTGTTACATCACGGCAAAAAGGCAAAATTCTGCAGATCAATGCTTTGACGCGGTTTGAGCAATGGAAATTTGAAACCAGAAACCACTGTTCTTTTATGTGTTGCGTACTACTTCAAGGATTTGGGAAAATAGAATTGAATTACGAAACGAGTTGTTTTAATTTTTCGCATGACATTATAATAATATCAACATCGGCGTTTTTATTTAAATATAAATGTATATTATGACGGTTCTAAAAGAAACACATTTCTTCCAGACAGGAAATGAAAATGTCGATCGATTGTGATGAAGATGGTTATGTACTTGTCTACCGAATAAGCTACCGATTATTGGATGACACTTGATTCTGCAGTAGTCCGATCGCCTTTTATTATACCTATAGATTTAATATTTATGTGCATTTATATATCATGTTTATGCATTAAGTTGGAAATATTGGATTAATTCATTCCAGAACAATTGTTTCTCTGGTACTTTATAAACGAGGCTACAACTTCTCAAGCAACAAGATATTTATCATGCCAGAGGCCATTCGCTCAGATTTGCATACTGTTATTGGAATTTATAGGTACTAGGGAATAGAAGATGCCAACAAGTAGAAGCAAAGTGTTTTTATAATAAAACACGGCTTCTGAAACCTTTTATGTTTTATTTTTTGATGGAAGTGATAAAGCTGACTCTTGGTAGGCCAGGGTAGACAGTGGAGACACAATCTTTTGTGTCTGTTAATTTTCACGAGCAATCATGCATAAAGTTTTATTTTTGACAGGGTAAAATACCATTGAACAAGACAGGATGAGAAGCAACTGGAGTTACAGATAGTCGTCAATTCGATGTGTACCAGATACGAGACGAGATATGTGGATATGCTTATATTCTGTAAGAAGGAAGACGAAGACTTTTTACTTGTTGTTATGAATAGTTTTATTTTCCCCGTCTTGAGCGGATGGCCCTTTTCGTGCAACAACCATCCGACAGTCCTCTTTCCTTATCTTACTGTAGAACTGAAAGTGCACAAGTCCGTGATGACATGGCTGATATGGATTTTTACGGAGTGTTTTGTCATAGTGGCCCTTTTCAGTCATCAACCCAAACACTACAAATGTTTGTTCTTAATCAAGAAAGAAGGAAGACCTTCACTTGCACAATATTTTCTTTTAACCTCTTGGCAGGGTGGGAGTGAAAAAAAATGGTCGAAGTCAGATGTATTCACACACATATTTTAAGTACCTACTCTACCATTGAGTTCACGTTGGTCATTTTCTTCCAACATTTCCATTTCCATAAACAGGATTTGTGTATCACTTTAACAGATTTCTTCATCTTCAGCTTCTCTTCTTCACAGGCTGGTTGTTGTTGTTGATGTAATCAAATCAGTTTATTGTTCGACTCCAACAAACTTTTCGACTCTAAAAGGCACAACAATGTGCACAAAAAATGACTTGTCTATGCAGACCAACCAAAGCACACAATGGTGTTACTGTTCTCGCTGAGTAGCGTTAATACATGTTGCAGGTTTTTATCTGCCGTTGTATATGCGTCGTTGAGGAAGGAACTCGTAAGGAGAGGCCTTAAGCGTCCTAAGTCGATCATAAATTTTTATGGGTACCTTTTTACTGTTCTTCCTACCCATAACTAATGGCTTATGGTTTTTTGTGAACCTTGTTTTTTGTCCATACAAAATACATAAAGAAATTGGAAATCTTTAAAAAAATCAAACTGTAGCCAAAAATCTAGCGCTTTTCTTGAACTGGTATGTCAACAATGTTATTGTGCTTCTTTGGTAAGGCTAGTGAAACTTACTGAACTTGTAATATATCACCCATCTATGCCATTAGCGTATCGAAAAGGATCCAAAATAACATGATACGGATGAAAGCGGAGACGTGTGTAACCATATATGTTTGTGCTGAAGAAAACCTCATTCTAATAGAAAAATGCAAAATATCTTAAGCTCCCATGTTTAGTTGCCTCATGATTTGTACGAAAACATGTAAGAGCATAATGGTAAGTATTGGCTGGCTGGCTACACGGTTCGTTATAAAACACAAAAAGGAAGAAATCCTTTCTTCTTCCTCTTTTTTCATGGATCCGATATTTTAAAGAGAAAATGCGTATCTGTACCACACAACACTCAAGTCAGTCATCCTGAACATCTTTTATTGTAAACTTCACCAGTCACCATTTGCTGCTAGCGACAAGAAACAATTTTTTGTGTTTAAATATTTCCAGGCGCAGCTGGTTAAAATTTATTTTTCTCTCTGGCTTTCATTGTTTATCTCACAGTTTGCCCTGTGACGGTGAGCATGTAATTTTGTGAAAAAAATTCAATTTATTTAACATGTGCAAACCATTCAGGCCACTTTTTCTGCATATTTGCAACTGAATGAGCATTACCTGCTAATAAACTATTACTATTCTCAGGACATCGTTGATCATTCCATGCTGTTAAGTGAATACATTAAAAATTATATCGCAAAAACTTGGACGAGTGGAAATAAATGTTAAGATTTATGACAGACTGTTTTACTACGATTGAATAAGTAAATATTTTTTAGTGTGTCCGTGGTGGTGAAAGTGAAATTTCTACGTCTTATTTATTCACATATGAAGATTCACTGCCAACATAAAAATTTTATCCAAAGGTGGTCAAAAAATACGTTAAAGACAACTTTTGCCAATGTCAACTTTTCTTATGAATCTTGTTATCGTGTAAGCAAACACAAAACTGAAGAAAGCTTCTAATTCCTGAGAAACAAACGAGCGATACGGAGACAAACTTTATTATTAATTCCTCTTCACATCATTCTGAAGTCCGTCGTGACACGTAACGCCCGTGTTACATGTAAGTTGACTGTAAATATAAATCATTAATAGAAATTAAAATCCGCTCACGTAAGTATCTGCGTCAGTATTCCAGCGCTATAAAAGCGTTTATGGATCATGTTCATGTGACAAACACGATGCAAATAATGTATTCATGCAGTATGAACACTTACATAACTTCATAACTCGAAATGAAGGATTTTGAACCAGGTTTTTGAGCTCAATTTTTTGCGTGTTTTCCTTCGGAATGTCTTGAAGTTTCCCAAGTTATTGTTTACAGATGTTGTAAAACTTACAAAAATACGCAAGCAAGAGATAATTAATTTAGACTTTTCTCTACTACATACAAAAACATACACGGCTAAGTTAACTTGGAAGAAGTTTCAAAACACTGGCAGAATTCAAATGATTTGTAAAAAAGGCAAGCGAGTCTAAACTAAGTAAACTTTTAACAAATTTGTTTTGAATATTTGCGGCCGATTTCATTCCCATAATGAAATTGTATAAAAGTTTTTCAAATCATTTCCTGCCTAGTCTTCACATAGCAATTCACCAGCACTGGGAGAATTCATTGAACTGATACAGTACGTTGATGTCAGCACTGCGTTTTTTATCAAAATAAGATCGTGAATAATTTATAATCAATTTTGCATTAAAAATTATACTGTGAAGTCCATGCTAACTTTGCATCTACAATTATTGTGCCAATGTTATATTATCAAACTAAATTAATATTTTTTATTTTGAATAACATTGATTTGATTGACGTTGTGCTTCAGCAACAGTAACAACAAGGCTACATGAATAAGCGTGGCATGACAAATTGGTTTCGTATTTCGAACTGGGTTCATTCACTCCACTTACACAATATTTGATATAGGAGATGATTTAGCAACCTACGTATTGAAATAACTTATGGTAACATCTTATGGCATATTCATCATTTTTGTGGTTTTGTGCCGCAAAAATAATGTTTTAATCAACTCGTAGTCAACTCTAATTTTAAGCGATGAATTATTATCAAGAACTCAACTGTCAGAGTCTTGTCGCCTAGCACGCAATAAAGCAGCTGAAGCTGTTAAGCAGGGGAGGTTGAGACTTGAGACAAAGAAGAGAAAGAAGGGATAGCCTCGTTTCACATTATTCGGGCGGAAGCTAGACCCCATTGTGTTTCCTGGTTGCATAAAAACAAAAGATTAGAGGAAGCCATGCATCTAACAGATAATAACAACGAAAAATGACAGGTACATATATATATAATATATTTCAGCTTTTGTTGACCACCGGAACTTCTTTGGGATTAAACTTTTCCTGGAGAAAAAGTGGTGGATAGCAGTAATTCATAATGTAATTTCCTAATGCACTTTGGTTAAAAATATAACAGTTTTTTTATCATTGTTTCTTTTCCGGAAACGTGGTGGCGTAGGATCAATCTTACGTTGCATTAAGACTTTGTTTATCCCACCCACATTAATTAACAAGAAGTGTAACAGGCCAAATTTTCACAATGAAGCAGCTAAGAATGGATTTTTTGATTTACATTAGAAAATTAGATCTTTTCTTTTCACTGTTTGTTTCAATCTTCACACCTCTCCATTCGATAAAGTAACCTCCACATACGAAAGTGTCCGCCTCCGCAAATTACACAACCCGTCCTATAAGAGTTATTTTCATCGCAATAAAGTTGATACCAAAGCAGAGGAATTTACTGTACCACGACCACGATGACAATTGAAATACCCTTTACTTATCTATTACGTAGTTTTGCGGTTTTCAAAACAAACGAACGTGTACGGAGGAAACCTTTATTCATTATATCCATTTGTCAAAAATTCCTAATTGTTACATCAGGTTTAATCAAAGAAGCAGTAAAATCGAGGAAATGTATTCAGTCTCTCACAATGCTGTTTTACGATAGCGGTTAGATAATAAACTGCGGTCAGTTGACAACCCGAATTAAGGGTCCTTTCTTTTCACTGAATTAGGTTAGCATTGAAAGCTCACTCCATCGGTCGACTACACCTACAAAAATATTCTTGTGTATTTTTCTTTAATACGTGTGACTTAAGCAGTGCAGCAACCCTTCCAAGACTTGTGACAAGCATTATTTGTCTTGATGAAGTTAGTAATCATAATTAGCCTCATTCTACACTACTACACCGCTACATTCTTTCTGTACACAATTTCTCTCCCCCTCCACTAAACAAGACAAACAATCAAGCCAATAATGTCATCGTCATCATCACCCTGAATTAAATAAAGGAACCCAATAAAAATTAACTGCAGCTGTGCTTGCAAGGCAAGGTAACCGAAAACTCGTCTCAACAAAAGCTGAAACCACTACTGCCTCAATGAAACAGTTGACTGCCTCTGAATAGTTATGATAACTGTTCAACTATTACTTGGAATTAAAGCAGTTTGTCTGGTTCATGTTTTCTTCATATCAGATCTGCATAATAAAAATTATTACAACTGTCGGCATCTCATCCATCCCCTCTTGATACGCTGGTGACGATCTGATGATGATCCTGATATGATATGATAGTGATGATTGTAGTCTTGTGTCATTTGAAAGTAACTTGGTAGGGGAGAAGCGAGGCAGGGGGTATTCTTCAAGAAAAGTAACCATTAAAAATATCAGCACTCGCCCTTTACTCTGAGAATGATGCACTTGCCTGATGCCTGAAAAAGGGAACAAATAAAGTGAATCACAGGAACTGAACTGAACCGAAACTCGATTATTTCTAGTTGGTTATATTTTTTGGTCTTCTTGTTACATTATGTTGTGGATTATATGACATAAAATGTTCACAATAACTGTATTAACTAAAACTTATTTAGATCTTTCATGCGAGCACTCATATCTTGAATCTTAGTTACAGTTTGTATTTGAATAGACAAACATCAGGATGAATAAATTTTTGTAGACACGTCTCTTTTTGTGGTGAGCAGACTCTGCTCAGCAGAGAGTGCCTAATTGTCAAATGAATGAAAATGTCACGATGAAGAGATTTAAGATTTCTACGAAATTTTTTAATGAAAACCCGAGCAGTGTATATATAGTATATAGCGTTCTTCATTATACCACCAACACAATATTTTGTTACACAGATTTGATTCGACTCGACAACATTACATCCCGCGTTTCCAAATTCCAAAACTAATGCAACGGAATGTAGCCATTATTAATATTTGCAGAGATTTTCTCTTGGGTTTCGTCAGTGAAATAAAAGAACTCTTTTAATTATCATTCATGGGCAAATCGAAATCCTTCGGGTCGGACTTTGACACTTCTATGTTCAGGCATGTACACTAATGGCTTTTGCAGATGAATTATACGGCGTAGACAAGAGACTTCTAGGAGTTGTTTTTGAATAAATCATAAAAATGGTAATTTGCTTATTAATTTTTCGATTCTCATGAAGTGTATTTTAAGTTGTTTGTACGATGACGAGCTTGATGAATTGGTGATACAAAGTAGTTAAATATTAATTTCTTGTAGTGGTTAGTTATTATTACATATACCATTTGTAATTTTCAACTTGTTCTCCATTGCAATTATTTGGTGAGCACCCGCATATTCTCTCTCAGCGGGACTACATAAGACAGAGACACGCACACACCAATCCACTTCTTTGGCCTTGTCAATAGAATCAAGAATTGGTTACAACTTTTTTCATGTTGAGCCGTTCTGAAAATGACCGTGTAGACATCGACATTTACTTGCTCGACAGTCTAGAGAATTAACCAGAAATGGAAAATAAATAAATGTTCTCAAAGACATTTGGATTCCGTCATAACATGAGAAAAGACAGAAAACGGTGAAAATGTAGAAATTTACATGTTCCAAAATTTTTTTTCGCAGTAGCAACTATATTAAAAATTGCGTTCTCGTCAACAAGTTATTTTTTCTAATGGATGTCCTTGAGGATGATTAACATCCGCTTTAAAAGATTTCTTTTAGTTGAGTGATTGTCACTTCCAAGTACCTTGATTGAAGCTTTACACAAACTGAAAAACATAAAAGCATTGGACAAGCGAAGAATATCGAACCTGTTAAACAAAACAAGTCAACTAGCTAAATAATTGCCAAACAGAATTATTCACTTTGACAGTCCTCCCTTTAAGAATTGCCACTTAATACATCCAAAGTTTTATTTCGAAAGCATCAGAAAACATCAAGATTTTGATTGCAGCATTGAGCCACTTCAAACTTAATACCATGAAAGTAGTTGTAAAAATGGTATTAAATTGCATGCAATAAAACAACTTCGTCGCTTTGTTACAATGGCTGGACAGATGAATTAAGAAGAATCGTATATTTAGCACGTAATTGAAGTAATCGAGTGTGACATTAATGCTTTCCAGCATCCACATTTAAAAAATTCACTAATTTCTTCTTAACAGACAATGCTGTGGGATAGCATTAAACTTCACGTCATCGTCAGTCTTATGTAACTACATTTCTCCGAGCCTTATTTTGTTTGCAAAAAAACCATACTCGCATCCCATGTAAAAAATTCTTAACGTTAACATTATAATATTTTGCTCTGCTTCCTTTTTGTCTTCACAATGGAGTAAAGATAACAGCACAGTATCAACTCCAGCATCGCAAATATGTACGTAAATATGTTCTCATTTGTACAAAAGCGATATCGTAATTCTCCGAATGAATATATGTAACTTTGATAACGATGAATCCGATTACTGGCTCGATAGCTGGTGGGACGATAAATTAGATGATTTTTTAAAAATCTTTTCATAAATGAAACAAGCCAGCTTACTGTGGTGATGTCTGGTAAAAGAAAGATGGCTTTTAAATTACATAACAATTGTGTTGTGGTCGATGGACTGAAATGTTATTATATTCTGCACACCTCTTTTTCCTGTTAGTAATAATAATAATCATCATCAGCAATATCACTGCCATTTAACGTGGCTCATTTTTCAAGATTGGGATTTATTTGTGTACATCCTTTATGCCACTTTTGCTACTTTTTTTGCTGTCATTGTCAGTCTTCGTCAATATTCGTGAGCATCCATCATGTCCCACCACGGCGGATGGACGCTGCGTTATACCAAAGCAGCGAAGTATAAGTTTGTAAGCACTGACTTAAAGAAGGTATTTAAGAAGTTGCATTGATTGATGAATGGTAATTGTGAAAAGATGGATGAGAATAAGGAGGAAAATGTGTGTATTAAATAATCAACAATGAAAATGGAACTGCGGAGAGCACGCAGAGTGTCGCTTTGTCATATTTTTTCCTCTTTTTCATTTCATCTTGCCCATTCAACAATTGTAATCTGAAAGAATAATAGAAAGAATGAAATTTTTAACTTTTTTATTGTTAATGGATTATTCGTATTTGAAAATCCTAGTTACGAAGTGTACTCATGAAGGCGATTTTCATGTGCCTCGTTAGCCAATGTACACAGTGGCAGTGAGTGCCAATGGCAATAACCTCGTACCTGGAAGCATTATCCATTTACATTTGGAAAGAAGGGTTTTGAATTGTAGTGGAATATAGCCTCTGAAGAAGGAAACAGTGGGAAAGCTGCCTTTAAAGTCATTGTTCTTGAGTTGCCTCTTAGATGCTTTTAAAAAGGAGTTAAGCACGTTGAGAGTTTAAAGCGTAGTGTAAATGAAGAAGATTAAATTTAGCTATTTTATTTCACTGCTTTATAGTTTGTTCGTTGAGAAAATTAAGTGTTCCTCTGAAAGATGTAAACTACGCAATATTAAATTAAAAACGGAGAGGAAATCGCATGAGGTTGGAAATTATTCCCATTTACACTCGGCAATCTGTGTGATTTTTATTGCTCCCGTCTTTGTTCTCTGATTACATCAGGTTATTGAAAAGATTGTGGGGAGGAAGCGAAACTATACGAATGTAGCATAGTCAGAAAGGAATCAAATCACTGCATTGTGGCAGACGATTTATTCCCTTTCATTTCCTTCTTATCCGCATTAAGATGAATGACGACGTCATTTTTTGTATTTCTCTTTACAGTTCCCAACCATACGGTGATGACGAGAGGCAGAAAATTTAAGGAGTAGAAAAAAAAGAGGATCAAGTCGCCAGAAGACGGAACGTGAAGGAAACTAGGCGGCTGCCTAGACAGACATCTTCGACTATTTGCTCAGAGGAAGAGCAGGAGAAAAAAATACAAAATCACTGTGAATTATACTTCTGATTTGATAAACGAAGCACTCTTCGTCTGTTTCTGTAAGCGACAATGACAAGAAGAACGGTTGCTTACAACCGACTCAACAACAAATTTTCTACTTAAAGCTACTGTTGTTCAACTCACGCTCGCACGACAGCATTTTTGAAGCCTAAAGAAATTTGATCTATTGGAAAAATAAGACGAGCAGAAGCATATTAGAAGAGGACTGGGATTTATGTAGAAAGGACACAAGGTGCTAGTCAAATCTACCAAGAAGTAGTCTGCATTGATATCTGCTAGTACGGAGTAAAAAGAAAGCACAGCAGCCAATTCTCTTCACAAGAAAAATATTTGCTTCTTATTACGAAGATTCTAACCAATCCGAAAAACAAAATCAAAGAAAAATATTACAGAAAGCAGCACGAGAAAGAACGCCCTGTTGCCATAGTGTACATAGGAAGGAAGGACGCATCATGACAGGTCAGATTTGAGTTGGTTTCGACAGGTTGAAGCAGCAATTCTTCTGGCTGGCAGAGAGAAAAATCCGAAATATTGCTCTTATAACTTACGGGGATCACTAAATTCTTCATCAATAAAGCAGGTCTGTGTTTTTGCTACTTTGATATTATTATTTATAGTTGTCACTGGCATTTCACTACTCATCTCAACTGTCATATTTTCCTAGCGTCTCTCTTTCTCTCCTGCCGTTCCGTAGAACCGTATGGGAAAGGAATCCAAAAAACACGAAGAAATGATAAAGGAGATTAATATGATGAATTTATGAGATTTGATAAGCTGGATAAAGTCTACAGGCACATTAAATTGCTTAGTAGTGTATAATAACAGACACTAATAAAGAAAGCAAAGAAAAATTCGATGGGACAGGTGATTGAAAGAAATGAGGAATGAATGAGAGAATTATTGCTTCTACTTAAGGAGAAAATCCCTAGAGAAGTACGTGCTCAAACTAGGAGAATAAACAGATCCACCTTTACACACATGATTAAATCTCTCAGCTTGCTCTCTATTTTTACTGACAAAGGAATTTTAGCAGCATATGAAAGAACGATGATTAAATACTAAAAATAATTCATTAGAATGGATAGAAGTAGTAGCGTTCGGGGAAATTGTGGTCGCTTCATCGCGCATCCACATCTTCCCTGAATGCACTTGTTGTTGACAAGATTGTTCCTGCTCCTTGTCAACTCATCTATCTGGAAGACATGTATTCGACGTAATGACCTTTTACACATTAGGATGCGAGTAAAGTAGTTTTTAACAGTTTACTACAAGCTCAAAACTTGAATTGAACTGTTTTTGAAGAAGTGCTACCACGCATGCTTTATACAAACTCAGAGATAATCTAACGCAATTATCCTTTCATACATCTTTCTTCTGTCTGTCCTTTTCATTCGTGAGACCGCACTTAAAGTGTTACTGTCAGTGAAGTTATGATGTTGTCGTAAAGACACACACAAGCTGACAGCTCGAATGACGGCATTTTATAAGGCCTGAATGTACCGCAACTTGTCCATTCAGTCTTTGACTTGCTCCACCTGTTCGTCTCTCGAACACAATATTTCATCCTCCTGTCGCAATTTGTACACACTAGACTGTGGACAAACAGAGAAATTGAAAGTAAATAATAAAAAATATTTCCTCAATTCCACCCGTCTGCCCAGTTTCAGTTAAACCAATCATATTCTTATTTTTAGAAGTTCCTCTGTTCTGTATGAGGCAACTATTAGAGAGAAAATGAAACATTTTATTGACTCAAATTCTTCACATTTTTTTGTTCCAGGTTTATTGGATCGCCCTAATTGACTTCGCCTTTCTGACTCTGCCAGCGAGGTAGCACAAAACTATTGCTTCATAACTTATTTCGTTAACTTACATGGATCAAAGGAAAGTAATTTTTCTGGGGATACCGCAAAACATTCTACTGGAATACACGACACTCATTTTTTCCTGCTAATGAACCAGCCAGGATACAAGGTTTTGGTCTGAAGTCTTGCTTCCTCTCTAAAGTATTTCTAGTCATCGGGACTTAATTTTCGAAAAACACAGTCGACCTGCTTTTCGCCGTGTGTTCACGGGTGAGCTACTGGAAAGTTAACACCACTGCTCTGTCTCAAATTTGCTACGCGTAATCATCGACTCCCCCATCTCTACTTGATTGCGCACGGTAAATCTCATCCATTGAGATTCAATCAACTTGAACAACTAAATAAATATAATATTCATCAAAGCAGTAAGCGTAAAAGGACTGCACAACTACCCCCAGCCACTCAACTGAGACGGACAGGAAAAGCTATCGAACTTGTCAAGTTCAACGGGATTTTTTGTCGGAAAGGGGAGACATCCCCAGCAGTTTGCAACAGCGGGGTAACCCAAAGAAAGCTACAAAGTTATTACTCTCACATTTCTACATTAAAACACGAAACGAAAAGCAAACAAAACTCCTCCAAAAAATTAACTCTTTCTCCTGCATACCTACGTATGTGAAAAAATCTGCGTTGTATTTTTTGGATGAGCGTGAGTGACGACTTCTGCAACAACTACAACTACTTCAATCAGCGGTCCACTTGAATGAGTGGCACGCATCACATTAGATCCCCCAAAAAAAGTATTAAAAACGAGACATATTTTACTATATCGGTTGGGTGCTATATTCACATGTGTTTCAAAGAACACATCTGCTGGACCATTTCGGAAAGAGCCGTGAGAAACCGTCGTCATGATACAGTTGTACAACACTAGAACGCAACTACTCGCTAAATTGAAGTAGCAGAAGAGACGCAACTCCAGCAGCTAAGAACACAGCAGTATAGCTCCTTCAATCATCCAACTCCCTCGTCGCTCTCTCTTACATTGCATACGTTACACATAACAACTTCAGAACTCCACTCAAACTCTCTTTCTCTTTCTACCAAGTCACCCACAACTGAAACCAAGCTCTTTATTTTCTCTCTTCTCCTCTGTTCGCATTCTTTGTGGGTAAAAAGCAACGGTGCCGTGACTCTGCTACATCACTTTACTCCTAGCTGCTCACAAAGTCACCAGCCAAACTCCTTTTCCCCACTTGTTGGGCAGTTAGAGCAGCTTGGCGTTTATCAGGCATAGGGCAAACCACGTTAGTTGATGTGCAACACATGAAGTGTACACCTTGGAAGAAAGAGATTTACCTTGTAAGAAGCGGCCGATTTCCAGAGAACGAGTGTGTGAATGAAGCTAGAACAGTTTAACAGAGAGACAATCAACAGAGTCGAAGGGGGACAGGAACGGAGAAAAGGGCAGCTATTTTCAAGGACTTGAGTGTGACAATCTCACGTCGACAACGACTTCCTTAAGAAATTCACAAATTCCGAAGAAAAAAACCCAGATCAGTAGTTTCAGGCTTTCCTTCCTTCTTTCGCCAAACCTCAAAAGACTGAGACAACGGAGACATTGTGAAAGCGTGAAGCCAGTTTAGGCGAACTTTCAAATCACTCATAAAGATCGGCAAGCTATGGCCATCGCTGAACATTCAGAAGAGAGTGTTGGCACGAACCCCTTTTCCTCTTCGTCGTCCTCATCTTCCTCCTCACCTTCCTTCCAGTCAATTTCAGCCGAATGTGATGGACAACGGAAATCTAGTAGACATTCACTAAAAACAGCTAAAATTCCACTCGAGTTGGATCCACTATTACAGCACCTTCCACAATGCAAGCGTCGGCGGTTCCGTCCTCGTATGTTGTCACCAACACGAGAATCGACCACCATCGTTTCCAGAAGAGCACCATCCTGCGGTCCTCTCCCACCGCACCAGTACACATCAGAAGAACAATGCGAAGATCGAACACCGGAGAGCCGTCCACGATGTTTTCATAAGTTTCCTTTTTTCCTTCGTCATCCACAGCTCAACTCATTAACTCTTCACTTGGCAGTTGTGCTCATAGTAACAACAATATTTGCATGTTTCCCCAGCCCAGTGGGCTCATCAACGTCCACTTCTCCGAGTCCGAATGAAAATGAGAAACTCGTATGCGTCGAAGGCTTCTCGCCAGCGTTCCCAGGAGGTAAGAGAATACAAATTACAAAATGCAACAATATAATCATAATAGTAGCGGTAAAGTCAGTAATAATAATATCAGCAGCGTAAATGTGCACCAGCGCAGTCTAACATGAGCTTTGAAGTTCGCCGTTAAATTTATCATGAAACGAGTGGTGCATGTAACTCTGTGTTCCTTCATGTTTTCTGTCCGCTTTTCTCCTCTGAAGCATTGTTTGTTGTTTATGGCTTTTTAACTTACCAACTAATCTCATTCTGGAATAGGACACTGGAGTCAGTTTGTATGAAGCCCAGGAAGGCATTAGAAATGTGCTGCCTAGAGAGAAAGGCTCTTTATAAATATGAAACGTACCTACATCTCCACATTCGCAATTTCTTTGTCCTCTTTGACTAAGCCTCCTGCGTTCACTGTCGTCCCAAAGTGGAAGTCGATTTTTTTATACCTGACAAACAATAGCACTAACAGTACGAGTCCATACTAGGGCGCCGTAGTCCACGTGAAGGAAACTCTGCAGTCGACTTATTTTTTATGTATAACTATTTACTAGTCCCGAACTTTGCTACTATTATAAAGTATTGCGATATTATTATGAATCTCTCGTGGTTAGTACACATCCATTCAGCCATTAAAATTACAATCTCGCAAATTGAGGTGAAATGCCACATATTCGCGTATGCATAATGTATTGTCGTATTTCCATTGGTCTCATTTTGCAATAATAAATTGCTTGGCATGGCCGGAGAAGAGAACGAGGATATCGCAAGTGGCAAGAGAAAGGAGTTGGTTCACTTCACCCCAGCATGACTTCGTCGAAGTCGACCATTTGTGTGGTTGTGTAGTAAAGGTATGTGGTTCAATTAGGAAGTCAAGACAGCAGGTCTGTAACGAACATGATTGTTTTCCAACAAAAAAGACTTTAAAATACAAAAGAAGCTTTCTATCAGGTTATGAACAAATGTTGTTTTTGTTCCTCTTGTTTTTTCTCTCTCACCGAGCTCTGACGTGGAAGACAGATGCTAACATTAATTACATTATGCAGGCGTCGGGCCTCAAGCCAGTCGGCAACTTTTTTGTATTTGGTTAGAATTACAAAAGCTCCAAACAAGCGGGGAAAGTGGAGAACGAGTGGAGAAGTGAAGTGAAAGTAAGGAAAGAAAGACGCCGTCATTATATGCGCACAGTATCAGCTCTGTCTAGTGTGTAAAGGGAAAGTCAATCATCTCACCAAAGAATAAAGCAGGCGAGGATTTCAGAGTTGAAGTGAGAGCAGAAAAGTTGAAGCACACTAGACAAGAATTATGAATTACAAAATAGTAATAACAACAATAATAGCTTGTAAAACATCTTGTCTACATAACAATGTAAGGCATACTCATGACTTCAAAAAATGTATTGTCTTCTCCTTCTACACTGTAGTCAGTCATCATCTTAAACTTGATATTTATCATTGTCTGTCTGAAGGAGAATCCTTCACTTACTATTCCTCACTCCGTTTAATATTTCAAACAGGCAAAAATACTTTTTCTGTACCTGGCCTTACCTAAGTACTTCCCTTTTCCCTATCTCCCGTGTGTCACAATACTTTGCCAGAGCAGAGCCATTTTGCTCCACTGTGTGTACCTTCGCCACCGTTGTAGTACCTCTACAACGCACGACACATTCCTAGTCGTCCTTTCATTTCGCTTCCTACAATTTGCTAATGTTTTCCATTAGGAAGGATGTTGTAGCTGTAGCTGCAATGGACTGAACCTTCTCGCCTCGTCGATGTTGTGTGTTTGCATGTAAACAACATTCCAAATTTCGCACACTACTCGACATGTGCTCAAAGAAAAAAGATTTGGAGAAAGTGACTACTGCTAAAATGCTTTTCTGCTTCAAAAGAAATGGATCAAAGGGGATAATAAGTTATACGACGTCAACAGAGTCTGCAGAAAACAAGACTAGAAAATATTGAATGCACGAACTTCTTTTGTAATCGTAGGCAATACATGTCGAGAAGGGTGTTCGGAAGGTACAAAATGAAACTACGTCTGGTCCATTCATGTTGCCAAAGAGCGTTTTAATATGATTTCTAAAGAACTACTCATATTGCGTAGCCGTTAAATGCAACCACTACTGGGTCATCCCTCGCGTTTGACTTTTCCTCTTCCTTCACCAACAATATTATGCATACTGCATGAATGTGACATATTTACCCAGAGAGGTGCCTGGCTGCACGTACACCCTCAGCCCATTTCTCTTTGTAATCTTCCACTATATATTAAAGTCAAAAATTCATTCCACGCGATATTAAAACTGTTTCATACAAAATTATTACGCCGTGCCATATAGTCGATTTTCAGCGGATTTCAAATTGGAATACGTAGTTGTTATATCAAAGGAAACTTAATATGATGTTATTCCGAAGCTGTCAACAAGTGAAAGGGTTTCGAAACACTTTAACCAGTTTATTGTGACATGAATGATGGGCGACTACCTGTGAAAACGTTTCTGTAGATGACGTAATAAATTGTTGGTATTTTAATAATCGACGTCCTAAACTGTATAAAAGGAGTCGAGTGAGTATAAATTTAGTATAGGCAAGCCTAGAAATTCTGTCGTAATTGAGGGAAGATCTCTGGCTGCTTGTTGCTCTCAATTGACTTTTCAACACTAAAGTAGATACTCGATTTAAAAAAGAGCCTCTCTTTAACTTTGCAACACTCTTTAATAGGGCAATGTTTCGCCCAGTCTGTACGTTGGCTGCATGCAAGGCACTTAGTTAGTCAGTACTTAATTTTCTCTTTTCCCTTTCTATTTTCCTCTCTGTACAAAAGTACACATAAGCTGCTTCGTTCGCTTTCTCCTTTCCCTTGAAAAGAAAGTTTTTTCTATAAAAAAGCTTCGTATTTTATAACCGTAAAGACCTGAGTGTAAAAAGTTTGCTGCAAAGTTTACTGCAATGCATGAAAAGGACAGTGGAGATTTTATAAGGAGTGAGCAGTTTAAACCTCCTGAAAGTTGACAATAGTAGCGTTTTCATATGGTTTTTAACTTTTCTATTCACGGTCTTTTCCCATGCCAGGTTTCTCCAGTACACAATAAGTGAGAATAAACACAGTGGCTTTTCGAGGACCTCATACGTATCCGGTAACTCATTGAATATCTTAAGTTCACGGGGGTAAAACAAAAGTCAACGCAAAGAATCGCACTCTTCTCTAAATTATAAATAAGAGTCTGTACTTGGAGATAATGGAGAAAACTGGGAACTTTTATGGAATTTGTCTATCGAGAGAAAGAGAAGAAGGCAGTCAGCCAAAGACAAATTCGCGCAACTTTGCCTCTTCTGTTTTCCTTTTATTTCCTCTCTTCTTGTTTCTTTCAGCTGTCTATAAGATGCTAATGCTGTTGTTGCTCCTCTTTTCGTTGTTTGTTATTGTAGCAAAGAAGTTGGTATTTTTATGAGTCATTTTAGATAAATACATAAATTATGAGAAATGTATCTCTAGCTGGTGAAAGAAAAAAACTTTTTTGTACTACAAATGTTCTCGAGTGCCACCAACTTTGTGGACAGAAATCCTGTATAAGTTGACTGATATTTTATACGGTACATTCATGGCGTTCATGATAATAAATAAATATACTTTAAGGCAAGATGTAAATTTCGTGGTGTGGTATTTGAGATGATGAGTCTTTCAAGGGGTACCATGCCCACTGGATTCATAATGCACACTCGAATCGTGTTTGCTTTGTAGAAATGTGGAAATGAATTTCAGGAAGTGTAGAAATATGATGAAAGAATATAATAAAAAATGAACAGAAGACTTCGGGTTTCTTCTGGGTTCTCCTTTGTCGACACAAAAGAAAAAGAGTGGGGGAATGAAGTACTGAAAATTTGCAAATCACGTTTCCATTTTTGTTGCCAATCATGTGTCAAGATCCCTGCGCCATATAATATAACGTCTCTATTCTCTACACTATTTTAATAATATATTGCGGAGGCAGCCAGACTCTGTTTCTCCTAACTTCTGTATTGTATTACGCACACTCGCGCAAAGTAAGCTTGTTCTTCCGTTTGATTCCCATTGGAAATGGGTTCCGAGATCTTTCTTCTAAATCCTATAAATTATTATACACTGTGCAGTGTTCACTATTTGGAAATAAAAATCTGAGTGAAGTGTGTCGCTTGGGTTTCCACAGCTTATTTACAGCTAGAATGTTAGATAAGAATGCCCAGAACCACTTTATGCCCAGTACAAAGTCATGTATGTAAATAATCGTTAGGAAACTTTTTATTCCAAAAAGCCTTTTTTCAATGAGACCTCTTACTTTTATGCGAAGGGATACCAAGCATGACATCAACGGTACCTTAAAAGTCGTGAGGGTTTTGCACTTTTATAATAAATCGTACCAAATGCCCTCTATTCCATGTTTACATTTCTGTTAGAGTAGTGTTTCACAGATCCTGTACAGAAACTAACAACTCTTTTCACGTTTTGAAGAAAGAGAAAATATGCTTTTCTTTGAATGCAAGTCCATTTAGCAGAGGAGATATTCACGCGTTCCTCGATATTTGAACAAAAAGGTAACCTTGAGAATGACACTCATTTTCATAATGTTACATACCACTGCAGTATATTACTTCCCTATTAAACTGTACCCAAATCGTCTTTCTTTGAAAGGTTTACGTAAACACAACAAAGCATTATGCAAAACATCATTTACCTGCGCATCCTTTCAGGTAGTGAAGCTTTTCACCAATGTCTATCCTGGCATGTTATCCAAGTATTATAGTATTATGATGAAAGGTGATCGTGGAAACGAATGGGGTAAAAATAATAATCTGCCAGTCTTACTGGTATTATGCAGTTTATGATTTAATTTGTTTTGATATGAGTTCAGAAATGAGAAAACTAAGCGAATATTTCTTTCTAAATGGGCTTTGTTGGAAAAATTCGAGGATGAAGATCTGCGAGATGTTTGAGAAGCCGTTCTTGTTTTATTATTTAATACGATGTGTAAAGGATTGTGAGATGTCATTAAAATAAAGCAGAGGCAGGCTATTGTGTCGTTAGAGACTCTAACGAGAAAAGTGTCCGCTTTTCTCACATCAATGAAAATAAATATTAAAAGTGTGGGATGGGGAAAGATGACGATGACAGTGATCTGTTGTTCCTGTCTTGTTTGTATAATTTTACCGATTCTATAGAATGCAGGATTTGAACAGAGATGTGTTTTGTTGGTTGTAGAATGACACACACACATTGTGGGTACACATTGTTTGATGTTTGACGGTGTGGTGTACCCAATGTTCGCAGCCTTTGCTGAATTAGGTATTCGCTCTTACATTACAGCATCTGATGTTGCAGCAGTGTGCTGAGAGAGCGAGAGAAAGGAACGTGGACTACAAACAAAAACGTTTTCTTGTTCTGTTTGTTTAAATTGTCACTTGTACAACTCGTTCACTTTCACTTCAACTTTGTGAGGAGGAATATCTCAACGACGAGCACTTTTCGATTCGAGCAGCGACCGCTGCTCTTCGGTGGCAAACACTCGCTGTAAACTACATTGAAACGGAGAACGTACTAAGACTCTATCCACTACCAGGAATGGTCTACTTTCTCCGTTTTACAAAATTACCTAAGTTGGTATTACATGCACTGATTTTAGTGTAAGTCGTAACTTTTGTTGTGGTTAATGTACACATTTCTCTTGGGAAATTGTATTACTGTTTAGTATTTACTCATTGCTGCAACTATTTTCCGGTGCAAAGAGAATAATTTAATGTAGTCTGTCTACTGCGAGTTGGTCTTAATCCTTCTGTTTACTCACTGATTTTCACTAATTTTCTGGCAAAGTTTTGGGAAATTGTGATAGCATTCGTAAGAAGCCGTAGTGGCCACGTGAACTTCCTTGCCGTAGGCAACTCGTGATGGAAATATGAAACTGTAAAAGGTAGTTCTAAGAGAATCCATTGTCAATATCTAAATATGTACGAATGTTTATGTTTCTATGGTATAGATTTTAGCGAGTTTGTTGGATCATTAATTTATCCTCGATTTACGGTCGAATTTCAACTGTCATTACTTTCATTGAAGATTATTATTACTCTGTCAGGAAAGAACTTTTCATCATAAAACACTAGTGAAAAAGTCGATAGGAAAGAATGTGATTTTATAATCTAATAGTTGTATTTGGATCGTCAACGATTATGTGGCCAAAGTCGTCTTTCTGCAGTTTACGATGTGTAGTTTAAAAATCGCTTGCTTCTAGTGTACGATTTGTTTATTGGGAATAACAAAAATACAGAGTAAATGAAATATGATGTAAAGTACGCAGTTAGGAATTTGCTGTATAAAATATTCATGCTCCAAAACCACAGATTCGAACGGCTTCGTGATGACGACGACGATGATGATATATGAAGTGTGCGATGACGCCATATTTTACTCTGTATGGCGGCTTTGGTTGACAAATCAAAAGGTAAACTCAAGTAGACATAAACGAAGAACCATGTTCATGGAAGGGACTGCTTCAACGACTTTTTTGTGTCTGTAAGGATGAACTAAGATGAGACTTAGACTGCTGCTGCTGTAGCTACCTCCATATTAATTTTGGTTCAACTTTAACTCTTTTTTAGAATAATCTCTTCGCTGCCACTTCTTTCTTCTCTGGAAGTAGTTATATTACTTAGGAATAGAGTGCTCGCAAACTGTGATATTCTGTACACATTTCTACTTGGTTTCTCCTGGTGTTTGTGGTTAATCCACATATGATTACTAAAGGAGTTTATGTATTTTAGCTAAATGTAGACATCTCCGCATTTCTGTAATTAAATTTTGTCACTTGTAATGTTATCGCGTTAAAAATGCATGTATTTTCCTGTGAATTACACGGGAAAGAGACAATAATGGTTGGTTTTGAAGAATAATGATGCAACAGAGAGGGAAAGATAGCAAGAATTTAATCTGACTTCATTCAAGAAACCAAAAAGTGTGCTTGAATTTATACAAATAAAGATTTAATTGTTGCGCCGCAAGGCCGATTCATTAAAGTAGAAAACTTCTTGGTAGAATGAATCAGTAAAAAATTCAGGATAGTGCTTCAGTGTGTCTTCATTCTGTAGATTTCTTTTCATTTACTAAAGTAAAACAATTGACAATACAAAGAGACCATCACATTTTCATTGCGGCTTAAAATAAATTGTCAACTTTCTCTAATGTGAGAGTAGCGCACGTGGATCACTGATGACTTCCGTCATCTTAGAGCCGACACCCCTCTTTAAGTTTGTGAAGAGTTTCTCTTGAAAATTCTTGGCAGATGTCAGGGTTGCAACTGGCTGGAAATGAAGGATAATTCGACACTTGTCACAGGGGTAAAATGATGTGGTAATTATTCTTGGCCAAATGACAGCTTAAACTACAGTTTTGTTGCTGATGGTAGATCACTTTTTAGTTTATTCTTTCTCCTTTGCAATTTTCCGGCTAAATAAATATTTCAGTCAGAGTTATGCAATGAAATCATAAAACATTTTCTGGCTGACGAGTTGGCTAGATAGTTGGCTGAGACACGCATTCGAATATTTATCTTCGTCAAAGTTTAAGTCGTAGGGTTTCGTGCCGTGGCGGGAATAAACGTCCATCTGGAATTTTCAGGTTTACGCTTGAAACTCTTACATTAAAACGTCTGTGGGCTACGTAAGTTAGGAATAATTAGAGTAAAAGTTGTTCAACTTTTTTCTACGTCTTCTTTTTCTTTTTCCCTCTTCAGGGACGTTTCTTGACGCTTCTCTCTCTCAAGTTGAAACGAGCTTATGTTACAGGTAGTGTAAGTAATTTTCAGTCCGATTGGAAAGTCCTTTTAATCAGAAGAAAGAGCCAACTACCTGAGGTAGAAAAAAGAGCGAAGTCGTCTGTTAAATGTGAAATGGAAAAAGGCGATTGATTTAATGGGTAGGAGGAAAAAGTTTCATTCCGTTGCGATGGATTTTCAGCACATTCTTTGTAGATACTTATTGTTATTTATTATTACTGCTCCTGTATTTCCATTTTAATATGTATTCGTAATATGTAAACTGTTTACCTCGCTTCGTTTTACATTATTCATTGGATATTCTACAGCGTGTCATGGGAAGAGCCTTCGACTTGATTCAGAATTTCAGCACTTCTATATCAGACGCGTATAACCAATCTCATTTTCTTCCGAAATATCCGGATGAATAGAATTTTTTATTATTCATTGAAATGAGTTGACCCAATTCCTCGTCTCTGATGGTTGTTTTGAAACTAATAAATAAGCAAATAAGTTAACTGACGTAGGTAGTTACGTAACACGTAACAGTATTTATACGTGTTTCAAGATAGTACCTTTGCTTCACTGGAGTCGGATTTCGAGACCTGCTATTAGACATAAAGTAGCGCTGCACAACGGTAAATCTCTGACGATGATTTAATTGTAATAAAAGAAATATGATGCACTTCTTTTTCGGGCCAAAGTTTCGGAAGCATCGAATTGAGCATTCTGTTTTGTAATGGGGGGATGTGACCTGATTGAGATGACGGCAAAGTGAGCGGAGTGAATCCAGACGGAAGAGTCTTTTAGAAAGCATTCACGTTGAAGATATTGTGGCTATGTGCGCTTTGCGAAGTTCCAGTCATCTTCGAACAAATGGGAAGCTTGATATGTGGAATATGCATAATTTAGAAAGGAAGACAAGAGGAAGAAAGTACAAACCTGGTTGCTTTCAGCTCGAGTGAGTGAATGATAATTTGCGCGGTTCTTTTTCCTCTCTAATATGCATCGCATCAGTAATAGGAGCTCGTGGCGCATTTACATCACATCGTCATCCGGCTGAAGTAGGCATCATCTCATCACTTTGTATTTGTAATGTCGAATAGTTCTTGGCCGGGCTACATTCGTCGACTGACTGACTGACTTACCCGAACTCTTAGAGTCGTCCTGGTATTAAAAAACAAAGAAGAAACGAGGTGTTTTCAGCACGCAGCCTGACTGAAAGTAATACTTCATCGGAAGCTGGAGCCTCGAGCGCATTTCTGGAAACGTTTCCCTTCCTTTCTCATAATGATCATGTTTGCACGTAGCATAATGGAGTTGGTTGTGGTATTGTACTAACGGTTTGGTGCTGGTGTCGAAAATAGAAGAATCAGAAATCTCTGTGAGCAATGCATGGCTTTCAGCTTTCAAGAATCATAACCTTTTATCAAATGTGCATATTTGTGCTCTGTCTTGCTCTATAACTCACGTTCTCGGAGACGGAAGACTAAGATGATCACGATGATGAAAAGCAGGACGAAGATGAAAGTAGTTGAACAAATTGAAAGCATGTCTGCAAAGCTGTCTTGGCATTACTTCCATGCTTCATAAAGGATATGTGCTCATCAGCATGAAAAAGGGGTAGACTTTGTTCGAGCTGTGAATAGATTTTGAAAGTTGCTTTATAGCTTTTTCTTTGCAGGATGAAATAAAAAGCGAATCTCTACATTACATCCATTTCTCAAGAACTGTTTTTTGTCGGCGGTCAATAAAGTTCATTATGTGCTCGCGTGTGTGCCCAATTCTGTGTACTTTTCTTAAAAAAAGATATTGTATGTTGGAAGTAAGAATGGTGCGGATCGTTAATATTAGGCTAGAAGAATAGATGAGAAAGATGTCCTAAGCAAATAATAATAACTCAATTTTCGGCTTCTCATTTTTCATTTTCCACAGCTACCTTCCCTCGTGGTGATATCATGCTGGAGGAAGGAGGGACGTTGGAAGTAGCCTGCAAATTGAACCTCACACATCCAAGTATTCAAGGGTACAATGCAAGCAACGTAGAATTCAAATTCACCAAGGCTGATATTCCCCAGAAGAATGTTTTGATAAGTGTCGTAAATGCTACAACTGCAACTGTCCGTGTCAAGAACATGACTGCGTCCAACCCGTTCCTGCAATGCCTGGTGAGGAAGGAGAACGGAGCTGTTCAACCAGTATGCCAGAATCAAATTGACGTCGGATGTAAGTAAAGTGATTTGTTATTTTTCCCCGCTCTCACTTGCAGCTTTACATTGTACTTTTTCAGAGTCGGGTAGTTATTTTTTCATTTGTTGGAAGAGCATAGCAGGAGAGGCAGAGACTGATCCTTTCACTTGCCTCCACTCTCACTCTCCGATTGCTTGTTTGTAGCAGGATTGGAAGGTGCGTCTTTAATATGATCACCATATTTTTCTATTCCCCAAAAAAGTGGAAGTTCGTGGAAGTCCCAAAGAAAATCTCATTTAACTAGCACACTCCTACTTGATTACATACACGTTTCGGGAGTGTATCAGATCACTCGACGTTTTAATAAAAATGCTCCTGGCATGTCAGTCATGACACCATTAAAAGTGGTAATGCATACCAGTCAATCTGGGGAAAAATGGGAAATTCGAAGAGTGAGAAAGAGAGTGGATGGGTAGGTTAATGCAAGTCAAATAAAAGCGAAACAGTGTTTCTCCATGCCTTGGTTGTTGATCTTGCTTGTGCAGAGCTCTAATTAAATGAAGGGTAACCTGAAACCACCGCAGCCTCTAATTGTTATGGTTTTTGACATCATACCAATCGAAAGGAGAAACGAATTTATTTTTATCACTACCGACTTTTATTAGAACTAATTGAACTTTGGTCATGGAGCAAAATTATTATGAGTGGTATTCTTCAGAGTGTGCATTCTATTCTGCCAGGCAGCTTTGAGTTAGGGTCGGTGAAAGTTTTCCATAACACATTTTTCTCGTTGAAAACTTTCTCACAGAAAGTATGTGAGTTAGCAGATGATGTATGCCACTAATGTTTTTAACCGTTTCTTTCTTCTCCATGTGACCTCTACAGATCCACCCTTGAAAGTGGAAGACTTTCGTTGTGTGGCCAGGGAATGGAGAAGCTTAAACTGCACATGGAAGCTGCCATCCAACCCAGTTCCGACCAAGTACACTTTGTCAAAGTTGTGGAACAAAAGGTGAGTGCTAAATCTATAAGATTGTGCTAAAGCGTGTTTTGTATTATGAAATCGCCAACCTTGTTCTACTTGCCCGTTTGTGAGGTAGTTGGCTCAATGTAAGTTATTAGAAAGACTTTGTTGATGTAGTAAAATAAAATATGGTTCGCAGATCAGCGATTTATTGAACTGGCCTGGGAGCACAGATTTTCTCATTAGATGATAGAGCAATTACCAATTTACTCATAATCATGAGGGATGAATTGTGGTGTTGTGTGCTCAGAGATTGTCCCTGATTTTATTTGATTTCGTTAATGGTTCAAACACATCAAGTCCTTACAGACTTACTTGTAAATACGTACCTACGATTAGAGTAATGATATTGAAATCGTCTAGTCACGTTTCCACGTACTGTGAGACTTGAGTACATTTGCTAATGAACTTTCATTTTCCGGAAATGATATCTTTAAAGATTGCACTTTATCTTAGCAATTTGTTTAGCACAAAACATTATAGATTTTTATGCAAAAACTCAAATATTTATATAGGACATTGCTAATAAAAACAATTTAAATACAATTGTGAAATGCCCTGATTGGCCGACTCGGCAGAAAAGGAGAAAAACAAGGCAAGAAAAGATGGGCAGTCTATTTAGAAATAAAGAAACGTATTCGATGTACTTTACGAGAAATACTGGGCATTGCAACTGAATTTTGTTTTCGTTTAGAGAGAATTAAAAAGTAAACAACGGAAAACTGTTCACTTATGCAAAGTTACGCCTTGGAGTTATTTAGCTTATGAATCATTAATAAAGTTAATTTCATTCGTTGTGAATTTTTTCTTGTGAATAAGTGATACTTAATACGAAACTTGTTATTCTCTGCCCGAGATGGGATTACATAGTGACAGTGTACAGATGTTGCTCATGGTATCATTGCATTTCACTGACTACTTCACTTTCCTCGTGTTGTACTTTTTCCTTGTGTTGCCGCCGGTACCTAGGATTCACAAACATTTCCGAATACGTTTTATTGCGAAATGTATGTTTGGAAGTGGGCGGTTTTGGTACACTCACCTTACGTACTTGCGGCACGTCTCTACAACTCCGTGATCCGTTATCATCATGTTTCTTTTGTGTAAATAACATAAATGTGTGCACTAGTTACACACAATAGCTGTTTTGTTTGTAGACTTACACTTCGGCATTCTGCTTGTTTCTTTCCCTTTTTTATTTGTTTTCACTTTGGTGAGTTCTACAAAGTCAGAGAAAATGAGCAGGGAAGCGAAACGAGGAAGGAAGGCGAAGTTTTTATGGGCTGCACAAATAATGTAGGATAAGTGGGAGCCTCATTCATGAAGGCATGTAGAAAACACGGTTATTATTATATTAGAGAAGTATCGTGTGATTGCAACATTAGTAATAGAGAGAAATAGGGAATAAGTTAAGTAGAAAGGGAAGCTGCGCTAACGCGTAGTAAATGGGAAGAAGAAACATGATTATTAGCATTTCTATTATTATTGGAGAAAGAGCGCCGCTCTCCTTTCATTCAGCGTGACTCCTCCTGAACTCTAAATTATTGTGGAAGAATTTCTCCTTGTTAATAATATTGTTGTGTTGTTTTGCAAGAGATGAATCGAGGCAACGAGAACATTAGTCAGAAATTGGAGGAGACAATGGGAACAACGAAATGGATGTGTAATGCCTACATTAATAGTTGTTAGATCAGACATGTGTCTATAATTCTGTTTCTGTTGTAATGTTCTCATGTCTGCTCGGGCAAGTGTAAAAAAGAAAAACGAATTTGAAGATCTCGATTTTTCCTCAATAAATGAAAGGAATGTGTGTAATGTAGTTTCGAATAAATATCGAGAGACGAATTGGTAAAAATAATGCTTTCTTCAAAAGATCAATAATGGTTTTGCTGTGAAAGCAGATTAAACAATCGGAACAGCACAGTGAGCCAAACCCACAGCACAACTTTCCCGGAATTAGTTTGATTAGGAGGAAAGAGTTGATTTGAAAGAAAATGATTTTTCATCTTATACATGTATGTATAATGTTTATAATCTTTGTATTCATGAAGGTGGCCAATTCCATGCCCAAATGCGACGGCAACGGCAACGTCATGCACGTGGGGTGCGAGGACAGAACCACACTACATTCAGAACCTTGACCCTATCCAGTTACTCCTGAATGGTACTAATGCACTAGCGCCATCTGGGGTCACGTGGGAATTCCGGTTTAGCTTAGGCACAATTGGTACGGAAATATTTTTAAACTTTTTCATCATAAAGTTTTGTTGCTTTCACTGGCACGTGTAATTTCTTTATTGATAATACTAATGAGAATTTACTATAACTTCTCTTTGTGATATTATGAATGATTATGTATATCTAATGGAGTTTCATTAACTTAACTTTTCTGGTTACACTTTTGTTTCTTACACTTTGCTCGTCTAGTTATTCCAGAGAAGCCTGAGTTGTTCATTAAGAAACTGAATAGCGGCAACCAATACATGGTGAACTGGACTTTTCCCAATTACGAAAACTTCAAACCAGGCTTGGAACATCAACTTAAAATTTGCTGGGAATACGAAAAAAAGTGCAACGTCTCGGTAAGTTAATGGGACTAGACTCTCATAAGGTTTCAAATTTTCCAGACGTTCTTGTTTCAATCGATATTTTGTAGCAGTACATTATCAGAGTTAGTGAAACTGTAAATTGACTCTAAAATGTGTCAAGTTACCCCGCTCCCCAACTGATGTTATAAATTAGAGTTCTATTATGATGTTAGTTGGCGTATGTCGTTGGGGTGCCATGGTTATGCATGATTGAAACTAATTTATTAGGAAAATGTTGAGTCAACTGGAAGCCAATTTAAAATAAATAAAGATGTTGCAAGGGTTCTAGGGTCTACACGGTTTATGACACGCCAAAATGGTTAGCGTTGCACTTTTGCTATTATCTTGCTATAATTGATTATTTATTCAGTAATAGGGGAAAGTATTCCCTCAAGAGGGAAAATGACAGCATAGTACAATAATATATATGTAATACAAATATCAGTCGAGCTTGTTGGTATAACACATATATTTTGCAATGTATAAACCTTAAAGAAAATAATTATCCGGTATCAGACGTTCAGCTAACAACTTAAGGTTCAAGGTCTGTAACTCATGTGGTAGGTTTATCCAAAATTTGATACAATTATTTCGACAGCTAAATTTGCCTAAATTGGTCATTGAATTAGCATTTCTACAATTCACATTACTATTTGTGATTCTACTCTAACAGACAATTCATTGACAATTCATGTCATTTAGGTAAGTTACATAAGTTAAAACATAGCGGCAGATCATTAATCATTAAATAGAATAATAAATTAGAAATACTGGAACCTTGTGTATATGAGATCTCACCCTTGATTGGAGTCCATTAGAGTCAGCATACTGTCTTTTATGACACAAAAGAGACTTCAGCAGCTCAGGATCAATGTGTACCATTTTAGTTTCTCCGTTAGTACATTAACCGACACCTTATTATAAGCTTTTTTCAGATCAAGCGCAACAATTAGACAGATCTCGCCAAACTCATATATTCGAAGCACGGCATTCTTCCCTCAGACAGTTTCCAAAACTTTCACGATTCATACTGGAAATAGATAAATGAGAAACAGAGTTGGACGGGTAGCCATCACAAATTTGTTCCAAACATAAAAAAGCCTTTACATAGGAATCAAAAATTTACAAACATGTCCCAAGATTTTAATGGTGTTTTCACTAACACATCTTTACGTTTCTCATTTTGCACCCCTACGGTCATTGCTAATTAGTTGTTGTAATTTGATGAATTTTGTAAGTCAACTTATCCTCCAGAATTCACTTCCATGAAAAGTGAAACAATACCTCCTTTAGAAATTTATTTTAAAAAACGTTTAGAAGTTGGTTGAGCGCGCGAATAATTACCGGTAAATCAACAACGCATTACATTTTGCGGAGAAAGTGATGAATACTTAGAATGAAGGTTTATTAACGTCATTTATTTTAATCATCTATGTACTTCATAATCGTTTTGTGGTTTTCCCTTGAATAGAAATTTCCAACGAAACCAATTAATGGGAGGATGACACCATTTTATGTGAAGACGATAACTCTCCCTCACGCTTATTCAAAATACACCATCAGCGTCCGTCTTCGATCCCCAATTGCCAACGACACTGAAGAGTTTTGGTCGGATCCGGATAGCAAGGATATTGTAACCGATTCCAGAGGTATCTTTAAGCTTTTGCCTTACCTAATTTGGCTAGGACGTATTTTACTTTTATCAGCCCAAATTCCTTACTTATCTTCATACAGAAGCTAGGACATTAATGTTTAATGCGCTTATGAGGTAAAAATGCAGATTTCAAATTTACACATTCATTTTTTATTACTTTCCTTTTCAACAGCTCCGGACTTTCCTCCGGAAACAGATATAGGAAGCTTTGAAACTGTGGTCAAGAATCACAACATTAGAGATGTGAACATTTACTGGAAGTCGATTCCAGACCAATTGAAAAATGGGCCTGGTTTTAAATACGAGATCCTTGTATATGAGGACAAGCGGTAAGTCAGAGTCAAAAACTTTCCACAAAATTTATTGCGACTTGAATGTGTAGACTAAAATCCAGCCTCCATTTTTTATTCTGCACCAATTCAATATTTGGTGACCTCAAAAGTTAATTCAACCTTTTGCACTGGTATCGAGTTTGTGACATTCTTGACGATGAATGTAAGATGTTCATGTTCTTTGTGTTAACAGGGAGATTGGAATTAAACCGCAAGTAATAACAGATTCATATGCAAAATTTCCCAATCTCAGTAGCGAAAACTCCTATCGTTTCACCATATCTGCTGTGAATTCCCTTGGGAGGAGTAGGAACGCTTCGGAGATAACTGTGCCAAGCATTGATAGAAGTAAGTGAATCAAGATTTATTCATCGTCTTCTTCTTAAGTTTCTCTTTCTACTTGTCTCCTAGCATTTGAGCTGCATATGCCATTATTACTTGGTCTATCTCGGTTTGACTTGTATAACGAAATAAGTCGCACTACGGCTTCCAGACATTTATCACTGACTCAGTATTTGTGTTCCATCGCACACCATTATAGAAATCCTTTGAATATTTATAATGCATTGTTGAGTAATACCTGGAGAGCGTTCCCTCAACCGTTTTATGGACACTCGAATCTTTTACGTTATACAAGACATTCACATCACATTACTTCACATTATACAATTTCTAGAGTTGTAAATCTTTCAAGTCTCCACAGAGAGTTGAAATAAAAATTCGAGAAGATGCGAAAGCAGGTTCAAGCCTACTTTTTCACGTACACATCTCTTGTTTCCGTTAGAGATTCCACATTTTGCTGTTGATTTTTAGCTTTAACCACATCCTGTTGTTGTTTTCCACCTTTTGCAGTACCTGAAGGACCGAAATCCGTCTCAAAAATAGACTTTACAAATGGATCATTTGAAATCTCATGGAAGCGACCAGATCGATACAATGGAATCCACTCGTACACTGTCTTCCGATGTGGGAGCAAAAAACCACGCCCTTACCCTTGCGAGGTAGGTGCTTTCATTTCTTTCTCTCGTCACATAAACTCTAAAGAGGGTTAACCTAATATAGAATATTATGCAACCTTTCCAAATAAATGCGATTTACTAAGTAGTGTTTATTTATTTATTAAATCAAAAGAAGGGACCTATAGTACGTAAACGGCAAGAAACAACTTATATTTCCATTATCATAAATATTGGAAAAAATATCACGTAGAATAATGTTTCTATTTTAAATACTATGAAATGGCAAATTAAATTTTCCGATTAATTCCCGTATGTCTACACAATTATTTCGGCAAAAACCAGAAGTCTCGACTAAGTAGGTCAATATACAATACAAAATGATGGTATAAAAATGGGAAAACCAATTTACCGTTTATTTTTTAACTGTATTTATTTACTTGGAAAGTTGAACGATAATTTGAAGTAAGATTCGTAAATAAGAATCCTAAATGTTTGAACTGGGCTGTTTACTCAGCATAGACTTCTGCATTGCATGTCACATACGTATTATTGGCACTCGACACGCCAATGAACTTCCCAAGAAACTGGTACAATCACCATGTCACGAAAGGTGAATTCGCAGACAGAGTATTAAGGCATTTAAAATGTCAACTTGGTTGATCGTCATTCATCGCGATCATGTGAAAAGGGAGAATGAAATTTTATCGTGAGTTTCTCCTATCTGCACATACTATAATCAATTTCGTTATCCTCTTGATGTCAGTTGAAAAACTAAGTACATTGCGATATTCAAGTGAAGTGTGGAAATGAAAAGAACGTCTTCACTTCTTACTTTCTCTTCCTCCTCGTGCGTCGATCTGTGCACACAGACTTTAGGCAGACAAAAGCGTATCAGATAATTTATTTTAAAATGAACTATTTATGTCAGTTTATCAGAATAGGGAATTTCAGGAAGTACTCCAACTTTTCATGGAATATCTATTGAAATTGAGACATCTAAAAAAAGTAGGAGGGTCGGCAGATTTACTTACACAAAGAGCACCTGAGCCCAGTAGTACGGCTTCGCCATCTCCTTTTTCGTTTTACGCCAACCATTCTGCCTCCTCAAAAACCGCCATTTATTTTATTATTTTTACATGCTCGTTTCAAAAATAGACGCAACCTTATATTTACGCTGTGTTTAGCAGGGAGAAAGTTTTGTGACTCCGTACGTTTTTACGTTTTTATAAATGATGGTTTATTTTGTGGTGCGTTAACAGGGACGCCTGGAGTGGGACCGAGTGGACGCCTCGACATATGAAACAAATCACAAATTTTATGATCTACCTTCCCATCAAACAGACCACTTGTACCAGTTTGCTGTGTCAGCAAACAATGACCAATTTGGCAGTGGAGTTGTGTGGGCCACATGCACTCTTTTCCACGGGAAAGGTATGGTTTTTAAGTCACTATTACATTAGCCTAATTAGTAGAATTTTGAAGCATAAACTTATAAAAATGGCTTCAAGTGATTATCTGATGTGAGTCATATCATAATAATTACTACAAGAGAGCGTGGGTAGTGATTCTCCGTGTGAGGGTATGAATCCCACTCTCAGACAATAGCCGTCTAATGAGGCTCCATTATTTTCTTAAATATAGTTCCTGGGAAACTGAAAACCGTTCGCTATGAAAATCCGACTGAAGACGAGATTTTGATCAAATGGGATCTGGAATGCTCATACCAGGCTGGCGATATTGAAGGCTTTAAAATAATCTATTGCCAAGTGGAAAAGTATCCAGCGGAGAGGTGTAAAGGTATACTGCTGTTCCCTGAATACTCTTTAGAATGCACAACAACCCTTTCAAATGTTCTCCACTTCTTGCCTACCTCCTTTTGTGAAGTAAAATAATACAGAAAGGAAAATTTTCCCTTTCTCTTCCTACCTCCCTTGTTGGCTCCGCATTATTACTTTTATTAGCAACGTTATTATTCTTATTGCCATTATGGAAACTAAGATGCTCTCAACTTTCCATTCAAACCGACTCTTTTCATTTATCGCAGACGACGAAACCGTTGTGGCGGTTGCTGGAGCAAACACGACATCGTACAAACTACAGAAACTGAAACCCTTCTCAGTCTACAAAATCTACGTCTTAATACTTGCCGCCGCCGGCCAAAGTCAAAGGAGTGATCCAGTCTATGCTCGAACATCTGAAGGAGGTACACTCATCTATTTACCATTAAACAAAACTGAATGATAAAATTCATTATCATATTAACTTCTGATAAGTATCAAACATCCCATCCATCATCGTATTTCGTATTTCCGGAATTCTCTTTAGTTTTTGTTTCCAAATTACACACACCATTGATTACAGGCGAACTTGCGGTTTTCAATACCAAAGCTTCTCTGACGCATATTGTTTTAACTGATATTCTTATTGTGTCTCGTTTAGCCCCTAGTCACGTCATAACCGCCTCCATAAGTTCCGTTACGAACAAGAGTGCGAAACTGCACATTGAATCTCCTACGGAATGGAATGGATTGCTGAGGGAATACAAGGTCTATTACAGCTCACGTGCTGAACCGTCTGAAAAGGAGCTCCGAGTTCCTCTGCAAGTATCCAATGACACGAAAGATTTCATTGAAGAGGTAAGATAATTGTGATTGTTATATTTTTCTCAAAAGATGACGTGATTAATTGAGCTCACTAGACCGAGACATGCGGTTGAAAATAATACTTTGTCTACTTTTTTTAATTAAAGGTGTCACTAGAAAATCTCGCAAGTCATTCGAATTACTCCGTGTATATCGTCAGTTGCACAATCAAATGTTCGGATCGATCAGAGCCATTTTTCTTCGAAACAGATATCGGACGTAAGTTATATACATTTTTCATAGATATACATGAAAGTTACCTGAATTTCTACAATTACTATTATAAAGTGAAAGAAAATATGAGAGACGTTAAATATTGGACGTGTTAATATTTAGAAACGGATTTGAGAAAAGCACCAGAAATTAATTTCGACAGTGGCACAGTCGGCGTGAAATGGAACATGCCTGAAATTTGGGGTGGATCGATTGATCACTTCGAAGTTCAACTGAAACGGGATGGTGCAGTAGTCAGTAGCAAGTACATGGAGCCCTTTAATTTAGGTAAGAAGCATACGCTGTAAAAGTAGTTACATGATTAATGTTCAGAAATTGCCGACATATGTCAAATTATTTCTTTTACAATTTACGCAGACCGTCAAAAGTTTGTCACGTCGACATCAGAAACCTGTGAGTCGACTACAAGTTTTTCCGCTCAAGTTAGAGCAGTCACAAAACTACCGGATGGCACTGTACTCGTTGGTGACTGGAGTCCTGAAGGAAGTGGCAGCTGTACTGGTACGCAATAAATTACAAAGTCTTTTTAATCCTTGAAATCACAAACTTTGACGTTTGGTAAATATCGTTTTCATTCATGTTTCATATGTAGGTCGAACAAGTTGGCTGGTTTGGTTAATCCTGGCATTTGTTGCGGCGTTAGGCGTCGTAATCGTTGGATACTTGTCAATAAGGTAAGTTTCATTTAGATTTTATTATCCGCTTTTCTTTCTTTGATGCGTGATTTTAAACGTTTGAAATGGTTTGTTCTAGATTTTACCACTATTTCAAAAGAATGAAGGAAGGACTGACAATTAAGTTACCACCGGGATTAAATACAGAGGTAATATATAAACATAAAATGACTAAGCACTTTTTGTCTCCTCTGATTCTCATTAATTGAACTGCTAAATCATGGAAATCTTAATGTTTCAGTTAAACGGATTTACGCATAAACCACCGCCAAGGAGTAGAAGTAGTGACAATGGTTTCGGCAAGGAAACCTATGCCTACCCTCTTCAACCCACATCGAATCATACTGAGGAATCAAAGGATTTCTTATCATCATCAGAATTAAATAACGGAGAGGTACGTTCAAGATTAATTATTTACAAATTTTTTTTGAAATGCCTAATTTAATACAATTTTGCTTTTTGAATGTTTTTGGCTTTCTGAGAAAATAATATGATTCGGTAACCACTGAGAATTAAATCAAGCACTCAGATTGCGTATTTTTAAAAGGGCACCTTACATAAAAAACTAATAATTTTAAAATTAACTAGTCAGTACAGTGGTGATTCACGTATTAATATCTGTAGCTTTTATTCTTTTATTTCTGAATCTCAACCTGTTCATGATTATGAAACTTGGGGACACGGTTCAGTGTACGCATAATCGAAGCGAAACTGGAATGGCCTTGTCTTCTCATCCGGAGCTAACGGGTTACTCCATCAATACTCACTTTGAGATGGATGACATTTGTCAGACGAATCTCTAGCCTTATTGCCAAAGCCTCTGCTAAAACTCATACGGGATGCCATAATTTAATTCATTGTCACAACTTACTCAAGCTCTTAAAAAGTATTACATGATTACGGGTGCTTTAAAGTTAAACCTCAAGTATTATTTTTAAGTTACTTATTTGCTTTTTATTTTGTTGAACTTTTTCGTTATTTGTTGTTATTAAATGAACAATGAAAATATGAAGAAATGTAATTTGCTGATTGCAAAAAAAAGAATAAACACAAAATAGTCGATTCGAAAAGAATTCATTAGTTTCGTGGGATGTAATAAAAGATAATAATAAACCGAGATGCAAACGACTGAGTAGTCAGTCTGAAAATTATAAACACGTGAATCACATATTGATTATATAATTATTTAAATACATTTGTAAATATATGGCGTCACAAAAACTTGTAGTATAGTCCGAAACGACATGACTCGTGTTAGTGACCGAAGAGAAAACATTCAAAAATCAAAAACTAAAATGAAATGTTCGTGTCATGTAACTGAAAACAATGCAAATGTCTTGATCTGTCTTCTTTTTCAGGCGGAAGAGTCATTAATTGAGAAACCGTTCTGCCCATCACCAACAAATCCTCTTTTAGGTGGGTTAGATTTCTCTCACACTTCTGACTGTAATAACATGGACGATGATGAGAATGACATAAGACTAACCGATTTTACCAACATTCACGAAAATGGATGCTCATCCCCCACATATAAAAAACTAGGTGTGCTAAGCAACGGGTCAGCAGTGTCAGTTAAACCCATCCCCGGTCCCAGTTCCCGATCCACTCCCTCGACGCGTTCAGAGCTGGATGAGCTCTCATCCGGCTCACCCAGCCATACCATAAGCCAAATTAGCAATCATCACCCAACTAATGCGCAAAATGCACGTGGAGAGCCTTCGGCTTCTAACGGGATCAACAGGACAGTGCCTGATGTTTTGAGCTCATCCCCGTCGTCAACAACGAGTCTCAATAGTTCACCAGCCGCCCCGCCCTCCCCTCCCCCTCCTATCCCTGCAGCTCCCCCACCATCCAGTTACGTTCAGTGGGCAACGCTTGTTCCCGACATGAAAACGGGAGAAGCCGGTAATGTCCTAGATAACAGGCAGGCTTACTGCCAGGTAGGAATTTTGTTAGATTCGTAATTGTTATACTAATTTAATTTTTTTTAAATATCTCCTATATTATTGTTAGTGTATAGTTTTTCTCGCGAAGAAAGCAAGTCATCCAAATCTCCATAGTAAGAAGGTTAATATTCTTGTAACGTGTAACGTATATCTTCATCTATTTGTGGCAATTATTAATGGAAAAAAATCTGAACGACTGATCAACATTAACTAAGAAGATAGCATATAGCTACGTAATTGCAGTAGGTGAATTGTTTTTATATTTTGTGCATCTCATATCTGAACAGTAACTGTAAATAATTAGCATAATTACACTATCTTTGCAAGGTAAGGCAACAAACCAAACACAAAACACATTATTACTCCGAATAATGAACAGTTCACGTACCAGACTGAAATTTTCGATTTTGGCACTGGTGGCCGGTGAAGTAAAAAATACCCTGGACATGTACATATTTATAATTTAATTTAATGTTTCTTACAAAATAGTAATATGACGCACATACAATCCTACAAAAATACGTGCTTTACTCAGGTCAACAATCGAATGAATGTGACGCAACGTGTGATGATGATAATGTTAATATGAATGGAAATAGCCTTCACTAAATGTCAATATAATCACAATTTAGCAAGCAACAAATTTTTTCAGTACTGTCGCACCGGCCAGTTGCTGTCTCACACGTTTTCATTATTTACACAATTCCCTAACGCTGTACTAAAATTTAATGTAAGACTCGTCACACTTATTAATTTAGAAGTAGCCGCAATGTTTAGATGTCCACATTATCTATATTTTATACAAATTATATGCATAAATATATTAAATGTGTCAAATGCACACTAAATTAAAGTACTTTATTCGTAGATTATTTCCTGTTTTTATCCATAAGACTAATCGTTTTGTTACATTTGTGTATCATTAATTGTTGATGAATATGTAGATAAAATTATACATTGCTATACACGTTTAGGTGATTAAGTAATTTTATTATAATAATACGTAATTTTATGTGTTAGTCTCTCATTAGTTCGTAACAACGGTAATGTAATAAATCGATTATTGTAAAAAGTAGATTTTTTAACTAGTCAATTGCCAAATTGAGCAGGAAATGAATGTACTGTTAATATTGTTAGTATTGAGTTGATTGTGCGTACTTTATCTCGGCCTGAAATCACGGAAAGTATTTGTATGCCAGAAAGAAAGTTTATTAACAGTTATTTTTAATTACGAATTTGAATTGTTTCTGATTTGTGTAAACTTAAATTTATGTACATCTGTTTTTCGTAAGAAACATCGAAACATTACAGTTCCGTTCAGAGTTGAAAAGTCTTAATTGTTAGTATTTGGTGAGATTAAATGTTACATTATATTATAACTAAAGCAAACAATGTCAATGCAGCTTGCTGGAAAGAGAACGAAGGTAGCACAACATAAATAGTATGAAATGAAGTGTTCAACAGGACATATGCAATATGCAATACAACGTTTAGTCTAATAATTAGACTCTAATTTATTATTTATACCGTTCTTTGTTGTTAAATATTTGTCGTTTAATGTTGTTGATAAACAATCAAATGAGCAGTCGTTTTCAGTTCACATCGAGTGTAATTTATTCCTGTTTTTGTATTGAGGTGAGAAGCCTGTAATTTACCAAATTCGTTTCCTCGAATCTGTATTAGGTTTGTACACTTTTTTCAACGGCCTCTCCAGCATGACAAAAGTATGAATATATAGTATAACTTAATTAGATGTACTTTGTTGGTAGCTTATTCTAATGCAGCACAGTAGTAAACTTTCTTACTTTGAGCGTCTTAGAATGTCGCATTATTTATGTAAAATATGAATATTATCTCTAAGTACAATCTGCGTGCCACATTCGATATTTTTATGTGGCATGCCATGCGTACCTGTTTTAACAAGCAACAATCATACCTACTAATTTAAATTCTTTTAATATCTCGTCGTCCCTTTACAAGCAGTTTTTGTAAGTGAGTTTATATACATAGATGTATTTATCTATTGGTTTGTGAATGAAAGTATGCAAGTGGAAAAATGCAGGTTAATCAGGCTCATATCATTTTTTTAAATTAAAAAACCTTATTTTTACTTAATAAATTTTCTCTCAGCAATTGTCAACATGTACATTTTTATAACTAAATTTTTCAGGCTTAAATTTCACGTATGAACAGTCCGTTTGAAAATGAACCATAAAATACTCTTATTGTAACTGAAAATAGTCAACCAGGAAAATAAAAGGCAATGAATTTTTGACTACAGAGACACCAACTCTTCAAGGTGACAGTGAAAGTAAGCAGGAAGGTTCATTTAGCTTATTTTAAATGAATCTTTTCTGATTTCAGTATACAACTGTCAACTGTTAGCCACATAAAATATTCTACTATTCGTTCTTGCTCTGACAGAAACTTGTTAACTAAATATTTCAAAAGAGAAACGATGAGCCTAGTTCAAAACATATTGTATGCATTTTATACAAACATTTATTATCATTATGATTGAAATTATTGTATAAGTTGTCGTGTTCGTTATTAATTATACAGAACTTACCAATTTGTCGAGTTTTTCGTATGCTAAAAATGCTAAGTGTCGTCCATGCAGCTACATGGCCGATCAATAGACAAATTACTATGTATTGTATCTTTCTTCTTCCAAGCAAACTATCTTCCGAACTATGAAAGAAGTCAACGACGAGACGTTCATCGTACTTCTTCGCCGTGTTGTTCATTGCTGAACGTTGATCTTTAGGATTGTTTGTAATATGTAAGGTTATCTTATGAAGATTCTAGTTATTACAACAGCTAGCTCTGTGTGTCATTTAAAAACATCATAGGAAAATGTATTTGTACCGAACGAAGGTGATGTTGAATACATATGAATATATGTATTTGTGACAAAAACTAAATAAATGAATAAAAATATTAACAACCGTGAATAGACCGCAGTCTGTGCAGTCTCTTTATTTAGCATTTATTCAAACGAACGACCTTCTTTCTACAAGTATTGTCGTATCATATTTTTAAACCTTCTTGAGTAGGGTCTATCATCGTAGTGCGTTTTGGGTTCCCTTTCTTTGTTTTGTGTCTTGGAACATCAATGGCACGACAATTATAAAAATATTCAATAATTTAGAAATTGAGATTATCCTGATAGTACCTAGATTTTAAACACAAATTAATGAAACACATTACCTAGACAAAGAGAATAAAGCGAAAATGGAAGAAAGTCCTCGTGGATTACACAGATTAAAAGATCGATTGCCTCTCGGACTGTTGTCGGGTATGTTTGTTGTTTTATTGAAATGTAAATGTGTTGATCTCATCTTTTCGGTTGTATCGTTTCATGTCGAAGTGATTACTAAAAATAATAATTCATTGTGTGTTTAACAGCCAAATAAAATTATTAAAAACCAAGAAAAAGCCAAATACATTTATAGAATTCAAATGTCGTTTTATTAAACAAAAGTAAAATTGTTGTTGCACGTGTTAGCATTAAAGATTCTGGCAAACATATAACCCTTTTGACAATACTTACAAGCAAGAAATATCAATATGTGTAAGTGTAAGTACGCAATTAACAAACGAAGGCTAATCGCTACACTCTTACACTTTTAAGTGAACACATCAAAGGCATCTTCGTAAATGTAATCTTTCACCATTTTTTTTTGTAGATCATTGTTTAGCATACACGAGGGGAAACAATTTTAAGACAGACAACAGAGGTAAAAAGTCTCTTTCAAGTGATTGCATCGGTGCGCATTGTTGCCTTTAACTTTGGTTTAAATGGAAATAACAACATGGACATCATAGTAAATAACTAGTCGTCAGTCATTTAAAAACATGTAATGCAATTCAATGGACATGACCAGTATTTATTATGCATTCGTAGAACGACATGCATAATGGTAATAATAAGGATTGTGGCGATGCAGAAACGTTGAATGCGTATTTATAGTGTAAAAAGTCAGTAGGTGTATAAAAATTGTGCATGCAGACTTTTGAATACATTTTTACTGCATAAAGGAGTATTATAATGGAATCTATAATAATATTTGTGTATTACTAAAGCAGTTGAACAAGTAATGCATTACAGAGTGTGTTCATTGTTCTCACGGGTAGGTAGCTAGTTGCGATTCCCACGACGTCGGATTTTTTCTTGTTTTCCGTCCTTACGATAATTTCTTGACTTCATGGGAACAAAATCTTCATATCGCTCGCTCATTCCTCCTGGTCTGCTACTGCTCCTGCATTGTCTTCTTATCACCATGATGCTCGTCGTTTACGCTGACTTTTTGACGATGATTGGTGCTTTAATACGAAAAACCGTCTTTCAAAGCTTCTTACATACACCATATATGAATTTCTTTTATCTACTAAAATAGTAACATGTGTGTCCGTTTCTTTGACAAGTCAAATGTAGAAAAAGCAAATTTGTAGCTTTTCAAGTAATGCATAGATTCAATCATTCAAATAGAAAGTTGTGCCAATGATCTTGCAAGTCAGTGTGAATGCTTTATATACTATATTGTAGATTTTGTCAAACTTGTATCCCAATTATTAGCCCATCATTAACCAATCATGACCAATCACACCATATGAATGACTAATCATTACCAATCGCACCCCATAATTTACCAATCATGATCAAATCTTGACTAATCACACCATATGATTTGCCAATCATGACCAATCACACCTTTTGACTGACCAATCACACCCCATGAGAGATCAATCATGCCTCATCAGTGAACACCACGTGGTTGACCGGTCATGTTTGGGATTTACTATTTTATCTCCTTTCCCTCGTTCTCTAAGGTATTGCTTGCTTCTGGGAGACCCACAGGGCTATCGTTTAAGTAGTAGTCTCAATATGTTGGAACACCTAAATTCTTGAGTCTCAATTTGTTTAATTATTAAGCGTTAGAGATAAAGGGGCAAGTAGCCTGAATATAGTGTTATCTTTGTGGAAACCAAAAATCATCATATTAAGCTATTTATTAATAAGCTAAGTACTCCCAAGCACCATTTAGTATTTGACAACGTCTTGTTTTACATATGGATTCTTATAAACACTTTGTTTATAGGATGGTCCATCCGCGGATAATTCTGGTTATTCCGCAGATTCGTATTTAAATTCAGCTTACCTCATTAATATGAAGAGGTTTCCTTCCTAAGTTCCTAATTTTGAACAACAGGCACTCTAGTATTAAATATCCTTGCGCGCCTGCAAACAAGAAAAGATTTGAGATACGCATACATGCAATTTTAAAGAACTTGATTTAACTACAAGATTGAAAGACGATGAGAAAGCACGGGTTCATGGGTCATCTCTGATAAAATTATATTAGCTTTATTGTGTAGAGTTTTAGTAAGGACAGATTATCTGCAATATAAATTTTAGGCTAATCCTTTGACATTGTTTTTGGGCCAAACTGAAATTAACATTAAATGAACTAAATTAATCAATGGTTACATTAAAGGGAGCCAGTCTTCGTGGATGTCCATTCCATTGTCTAGGTTAATCGTGTTCTCAGCTTTTCGAATGTAGATGTAAATTAACCTTTTCCTTACCGACAATATAATCATAATATAATGGTTAATAATAAGTATTCCATAATATAACTAACATTAAGTTACTTAGCTTGGTGCTAATAAATGCTTAGCATTCGTTCTGCGCCTATCAATTAAAAGATATAATCTTGTTTAATATAATGACAAATAGATAGTATTAAAGCAATTACATATTGGCTGCGGTGTTAGAGAACTTATTGCTCGAATATATATATGCATTCTCGCGAAAATACAGAATATAAGGTGCAATACACAAAACAAATGACATCAAATAGATTCAGTTTTATCGGACTTGTCAGAATTCGAGTCAGACACGAAATGAAATGAACGCAACACTTGCATAAACCTGATACAAAATATGGATCTACTCTTCAGATGGCACTAATTTGTATGCATGAATGTTACAATTTTATCCAGTACAAGTTAACGGCCCAACGCTTCACTGTTGGGGATATAATAAACAGGTGCTGTAGTTTTCTGTCAAATGCAAATGTGATAGGATTTCACCAATCGAGTCAAATTGGTCTGGGACAAAGCAACCGAAGAAGCCTGGAAAGAGTAAACGGGAATCTTCCAACAAGTAACAGTCGAAGAAGTCCGCGAAGAAACTGGCAAAGAAGAGTTCGACCATCAGCAGAGCTAGCAAGTCTTACGGCTGGGCGTGTCCCTCCATCCAGGAAAGGAAAATTCAAAAGTCGTCTTCAAACTTATGCTCACAAGGAAGACCTGCGTATTAAAAATGAAAATTCCCTGACAAAATTCGTTACATCTAAATCTAAAGCATGCACAAGAACGAATGTGACGCACAGTAGCTTTTTATTTCTTATGACTAACAGAGCTAAACTACATGCATTAGCAATTAGGTATTTCCAAATCAATGAATTTAAAAAAATATGAAACCTGCTGAGCTAATCGTACATTTCACTGTCAACAAGAATTGTGTAATGTTTCTGTTGATAAAGCAATGTTGTTCGAATTTTTCTATGTTACTTGTTTATTGTCAATGTTACTTTTATAGAACTTGCTTTACAACACCTGAAACATTCGCTTCACTCAATGAAAGTTGATTAGAACAGTCTGTCCTTACTGAGAAAACATCGAATGGCAATAATTGTAAGTAACGAGTAAAATGTCTGATGAAATCATTTATCAACATATTTAATTATAATCAAAGTTTGGAAATACACAAGTTTAAATTACCTAGTGAGATGATTATCTGCAGGGGATTTGTAGCAATTGTTGAAATGAGACAGTGAAAGGTGATTACTTTGGTTTAGCTTGTTAATTTCCAAAGAATTCTATTTGTAGTTGTTTAAAAATATAAAAACAATTATTGATTGTTGTGCATTTTATCATGCCTCTCATACTCACAGCGGGTAGTTGTGATTTGTGAGAGAAGCATAGAGATGTCACATTAATTGACCCAATTCGTACATTTCAACTTTAAATCCACCTTTAAAGCCTTTTAAATTAATATAATTTGTTATAATATGTAAAGATGAATTTGCCTTGTTGAAATTAATCATTAACCATTGGGATGGGAGAAACCATAAAACTTGTAATTTGAACTCCTTACAAACTCAATTTTTAAAATCAGTAAAATATTATAATGTCGGTTTTTACAATATTGCCCATAATGGTTATCCATTCACTTTTCATTAAAGGAAAGGTGAAGTATGAAAATTGTTTCTGCCAACAAATACATCAAGAAGTAGGAATTTCGTAAATCTTCAATATCATTCAATTTGACTTATATTCAGATTCGGTAGCATTTTTAAATTTCTATCATTTCAGGCAGAGTGAGGACTATCAAGACAAAATATAACTAAAAAATATGAGTAGATAGTACGTTAAGTAGCGTTGTCTAGCATGAGGTAAGTGTCTAACGTAAGCTATCCCCATTAATTTTAATAAGCCGCTCCTTTTAATTTTAGAACTTACTACAGGACGAGCAGGTACGTTGCAACAATAAATCATGACAAAGAAGACGAAACCTTACAGGAACTGACATTAGCTTTTTGCGTATAAAATAATATTTTTATAGCAAAAATTTTAGAGGAAGCATCTCAATTTACATGCTAGAAATGTGGCGCAAGCAAAGTAAAGACAGCAAACGAAAAAGCTGCGTATAAAAATGTAAATGTAAGCAAATTGAATAGCAGATTGGTAGCTCTTTCTGTGCACGTAGCACTAGCTCAAGTAAACTAAGCATACGTTTCACTCTTGTTTTAGTGTTAGAAATCGCCTCCACTTTTGCTTGGCTCAAATGTCCAATACCGTGGGAAAAAGTATGGAATGCTCATGTTGTTATGAAATGGCTAATCATTAGTTTTATCTCTTGGAGCGATATACTTAAGTATTGACCGCGATTTATACAATATTGTTTCTTGTTCAACCTCTACCACCAAAGTGAGCTGCTTTTTGATGAGCATCATCATGATGGTGACTCAAGTGCATGCATAATAATTACTCAGCTAACTACAGTAAGATTAATGCCGCAGAAAAAATTGTTGTTGTTTATATATATCTAAAGTCTATTTTTATTTTAATTATAATAAATGTAGCGATCTTTTAGTGAATTGCTTTTGCCTGTATCACTTATCGCTGCATTACTTCGCTGAATGTGGTATTACAATTCACATAAAATATCAACCTGATCATCAATTATTGAATTAATTAAAGAGGCATTCAAGGATTCATTAATAAAATTGCTCCCTTCTCTTTTGATGTAATAAAAAAGATGAAATGTTAAAATGGGAGCCAGTGATTAGTATTTTTACCTGAAATCAGTTTCCATTGATTTTTGGTATATGTTGCTACTTTACAATCAAATCAAAGGTATCTTGCGGACTTTTGCATTCAGTCAGTATTATCACCTCTGGTGTACTTGATAAAGTAATAAGCATTTTTATTATTTTTCATTCATCGATTCATCCTAACATTATCTAAGCGCAAGTAATAAATTGTGGAATCTGTTGAGGATGTACAGCTCTATTTCAAATTGGTTGTACTGCAGCAACTGCGTGAGAATTTTAGTAAAAAATCAACAGTCAGATCTGGAATGGCACGTCAATAAAAATTTAGTAAATAATACACAGGTTGTTTAAAGTACTAAATTTGATGAACTTTCAATGATTAATCATATCTATTTTGCTGCACTTTTAATTAATAAATAATTGCAAGTAAATTTTCCTACGATTCGGTAATGATTACAGTTGGTTTCTTTATTACTAAATATAAACAAAGCAGAAGGTATTCATAATGATGAAGGTAGGAAGTAAGGCATTGATTTGATGAATTTGATTTCTCTTGAAATTGCAAAAAGAAATTAATTAGGATTTAGTATCAAATTCTAATAGTTTCTTTTGTAAACCATTAATCCATTACTGTAATAGCAAGATTTCCATATTTTGGCGACATACAGGTAAGGCCATTTATTTAGTACATGGTAACTGAAGCCTACACTGTCATTAAAACAATGTACTGCACAATCACTAATTATTCAACAATGGAGGTAATTTTAACATTGTAATCAGTAAGAGAATATAATGTACTGTGATATGGTGTGTGGTATCACATACCTTCTATTATGAACACATTTTTATTTATTAATGATATTAATATAGCAATAATCTATTAATATTTTGATGATGTAACCGATAACGAGAGACACCGACCGAGCAAGATTGCATTGTCACATTATTATGCACATCACTCCGTATATCAAATCCATTTTTAATTACTATTTGATTTTTTTAAATTTACGCTCGAGGGGCTGATTGCTATCCTTAATTTTTAAAACATGATCTAGATAATGAAAATAAGTAAAATTCGCATTTTCTGCTGTAGACAAGACGAGAATGTTTTTATTGCATAATCGTCATCTATTATATTTCAAAGTACCGGAAATTGCAACTCGCAATGCGTCGACTGTACAAATCCTGTTCTTATGCGTTGCAAACACGTTTTGCTACATGCTACATAAAATGAGTCTTGACGACTTTTGTTTCTACTATCGCAAATGTTGAATTTTTATAAAATAGTTTTAATTGATAACGCGGGTACTACATGGATTCAACCTAGTTTTATCTTAAACATTTATTTACGTTTAAGGTTGAAAAACATAATACCGCGTTTTTCGTCATGCATCCATCTATGAATTCTGATTCTGCTTAACGTTGCTGACTGATCAAGGAAGTCAGACACTTGTCAACTTTTTCTGTCTTCTGTAAAGATTTATTCGTCGTCTTGCTAACTATTCTAAATTTATTGTGCCTCCTTAGTGTAGCTCTGCATGATTGTATTTTCTCTACACTCTGCGCGTCAGATTTACGCTATAAATTAACTCATAAAACGGACTCATTTTTATTGAAGATACTTTTGTTTGCTTTTATTGCCTTAGTCAGTACATGACTCGATTAACCCCTCTCGCTCTCTTTCGATTTGCTCGTCAAATATTTGAAATCCTTGCTTGATACATACGCGTAATGAAATGGTTTTTGATTTATGTTGTCTTTACAAACAGAATGGACACTTTGATTTTTATAAAATGTTTACCTCTTTATGAAGAATATGTGAAAAACTATAAAGAAAAATTACGTCTAATAAAACAACTTGTTTTACTTTTTCTGTAAGTGTAACATCTTCATTGTTTGCGTGGTTGTTTTTGTGCAATAAAATGGAAGCAAATAATGGATTCATTTGTAGAGTTATTTACTTTGTTTATTTTGTCGCCCTCCTTTTTCACTTAAAAACTACGTGCACTGCTTGCAAATACCTACGCTACAATATTCATGATTCTTAAAACTGCGATTGCCAATGAATATCGCAACAAGTCCAAGTGAGTTGAGCTAAAGACAATCATCTCATCATATCATAATTACACTCAACAATAAAACCGCACTTTGTCATGATGATGACTAACTCGCAAAACAATTGATGATTGATAGCACCACGATTGACAACAATGTAAAACAGATGAGCTCAATTTGTGCGGCGAAGCGAACAGCGATTGTTGCAAGAGTTTAGTGGCAGCGACAATTTGCAAACAAAATTGTTCAGCTCATGATAAAACGTATTACAACAATGATAAATCAAAATCTCAGTTTAAAATTGTTAAACATTCTATGGATTGTGATACGTACCTACACTAAAGGTTTTGGTCAGCTACATAGCTAATCGTAAGCTAAGTTTAAATCATGCAAAGCTGTCAAACAATCAGCATAAGAAAATATTTATCGTGTGCAATACATTGTACTTTGTACTTCAATAAATGGCTAGAAGAATATGACGATAATTATGATGTCATTGCAACAACATTGGTGCCACTCTCTTCGAAGAAACAGCCACCCACAACACATTTGCCGTTCTAATTAAAGCAGTTGTAATGACGAGTTTGAAACAAGATTTATACGTGCCAATTACCACCGCCCTATAAAATGAATACATTTTGATAAAAATTGAGATGAAAACAAAACAGAGAACAATGAAGAGGTACATGGAAGAAGAGCCATTAAACAGAATTTTTGTGGTTGGTAAAGATACGTAACTGCCAATTTACTGAAAATTAATAATCACTTGTATTTTCCTGCTCCTCTTACTCTTATTGTACTCTTTTCTATCAATCCAATTATCATGAAAATTGCCTCATCCTAATCAAGTGTTCATTATTGTTTTCTTCTGCGGTGTCTATTTTCAGTATTAATTTCAGTATTTGATTGTACGAATCCAAGAGTAATGATATAGACGCCTGTGAAATGGTGCCATTTAAAACAATGTTAAATACTGAAAATAACAAAGGTACGTTAGGCAAAGGCAAAGCAAACGTCAGACTTTGTTCATGAAATTGGGCAATAATGATTTATATTTTTCAACACTAACAATCTCGGTGCGGTGCATTTTTTTTATAAAGATGAAGGAATAAAAAATATGTAGTTCACTTTCATTTTGGATATCCGTAAAAGGGTTAGTAATACGACGTTTTCCCGATTCGAGATTGATGATAATGTTGTGCACTTTGTGGTTCAAAGTTTCCCATACTTTTTATACCCTGACCTTTCCTTTTCCCATATTATCCCGTCGTTGTTGAGCTGAAAAGACCAGAGCGGAATTATGATATTGTAATACGTAACTAGGAAGTTTGGTGTATGGGTGGGAGTCTTTGCAAACGCCACGTGCAATCATAACAAAAAGCAGAAAGCAAGAATGAAGAATCCAAGTGTCAGAGGCATGAGGACTGTCTCTCTCTTTCTTGTTGTTGTGAAAGAAAAGGTTATTTGGTTGACGATGTATTGCTTCCAAATGTGGGAATATGGCACGTGCCGATGAAGAAAAAATAAAATAATACACATGTACTCGTCAAGAGGTGAGAAACAAATCCGAGAAACTAAACAAGTGGGTAATATGGTGAGACTGGCGTGGAACTATTTCCCAGCTATGCATTTTGCTGTGGTTTTGTGCAGTTTTCAGATTTCCCTGACAGAAGAATGCATGAATGAATGAATAAGAAGGATAAAAATACAGCTTACATTGTTTACAATTATATGCATGTAAAACATGATTGCGATGATGATGAATGGTACTGTAAATGAATGAAAGTTTGTTGCATAATAATAATATTATAATCACGTTTCCTATGAATTTCATTGGCAAACAGGAGAAAAAATTACGAGTAAGTCTCATCATTTGATTATTGTATATTACTTAATGTCCGCGCGGCGGATGCAGACGGGTAACGATGACTTACTTATGTTGATGATGGATGATTGATGACTCATAAGAAGTCAGAAAATTAGACTAGAGCTCTTGTCTAATTGATAAATAGATACATAGTATTAACTGTAAGTGGAAACCCAAAACGGTCGGATGAGGACCACGATGCAAGTGCAGCTCTACAGTTACATTGTTTTCCGCCTGTTTCCCTGGGAAGTGAATTTTATTTTCAAAATGTACATATTTTAGTGAACGCAAAGTAACAATTTATAAAACTAGCGTGGTCGTCTGTTACAGGTTTGGTAGTACAGAAAAAAGGGATGAGATTCGAATATTTTGTAGTCAAAAAGAATCAAACATGTGAACATGGCCTGTGAAAATCCCTAGCTTCACTGGGGAACATTATAGGAGTTCAATGGGAATCGTCGTTCCTCAAGTCATACACATTGGTAGCAATCGTCGAAAACGGCTAAAATGGTCCATGGCATTGACATTTGCGAAGAAGAAATTGCACTTCCTTCATTATTTTTGCATTTTTATTCCCACCTTTTCAGCTATTTTCTTACTTGCATAATGCATTAAAGAAACCCCGTTGAATGCCGACGGTCCTTCACCAAATTTCTCCTAATTAAATTTATTAAAATTTCGATAAGATCCTACGTTTGAAAATTGATTCCCATGCAAATTACCCTCACATTCAGCATCTGTCTGTACATTTGTTGGTTGCTCCTTTTCTTAATTTGACTTTTCAAGATGCAGTTCTATGCCAAGTCATATTCACAGCAGACCAGCCTCCTGATTAAATACCATTGTTTGCAGAGACCAATGAGAAAGAAGAGAAGTTGGCTAAAAGAATGATTGCATATTGTGAGCAGGTCCAATCCACCGACAAACGTGAAAATACAGAGCGACATCGCAAGAAGAAGTAAATAGGATCTGTCCACAGAGTGAGTGATGCATTAAGCACATCTAGAAATCTTTACGGCGTAAAGAATCCTCACAAAAAATTGTTTCTTGTTTTCTTTGAGTTTGTCTGTCGGTCTCATCTCATTTTTCCCTTTGCGCTGGTTTGATAATTGATTTTAATTTTCCATTATTTTCCATTGTATCGTGGAAGCATTGCAATTGGTAACAGATCTTGTCAAGTGTCGATAGTAGCTAAATTCACATGTAAATTTATTCGGTGCTTTCTAGTCTAAATTGCTCTTTTGACTTACCTGTTAGATGTTAGTAAAAAACCAGCATCATCAGCATGCCAGTTTTCTACCTGAAACGTGCTCGTTTTGAAATCATTAAAGTCTTGTGTACCTGCATGACTTCTGCAAAGAAATTCTGATTCTGTGATGTATCTCTTTTCAGTTTGATGAAGGCCGGACTGGTTGGACCTCCTCCTTGAAAAGCAGAGTACGAGTGCAGCAACCTCTTAATAGCATCATTTCAACAATAAACGCTAAATCTGCGCATAAAAACTTTAAAATGTTTAATGGCCAACTAAAGCAACCTTCAAGAAGAAGGGATACAACAAAAAATAATGCTCTTTAAAAGTATTTTTAAGTTGAAGGACTACCGTGTTCCTTTCAATTCGGTAACTGCTTGCCAATTAATATAATGACGCGCTTTATTGCAATGCAGTTACAATTCCCTTCATTTCGTTTGATATAAAGGAAACATAAAATTTAGACAAGAAGATGACTTCCACGTTAGTTAAGAGAAAACCTTGTCGACGTTTTAGTGTTTGCTGTACTCGTCCTTTTTAAACTGTCCTTTAAACACACAGAAATGCAAAATTTCTTTCTGATCTACTAGCCATGCAGCGGATTTTGTGATCAATGTCCCCTGACTGCGGAGTAGTGAACTATAGTATATGATCACAAAAGTGCAATTATAATTTTCCACTGTCACGGATCAAATTGTCAAGTGATTCCACCATTCAAATTTCGCGAGTTAAACAGCGAAGAATTGCACACATGATCCTAAAACTCTGGTTCCTTATGCCAATCGGGAGTCCTGCGATTAAGAAGTTGGTAGTCATTTTTACAGAGAAATGCCACTTTTTTATCTTTCTTATTTAACTACCTTGCATTCCCTTGTATCCGCAATTCGGAACATTTCACGGTCAAACTTTTCCAACGACAAATATTCAGATTGTCAAGAATCGTGGCCTTTTCAGACCACAAAACTCACAGGCAAACCTTTGACTCATAAACGAACGTAGTGAAGGTTAGCTTTGCTGTTATTATGTGGTGACAAATCACAAATCTTCACCGAGTCGCCGCACAACATGCTAAATCCTGTTCGTTCTTTTATTAAAAATAGCGATCATTCCTCCTTTTGTCTCTAATTCGAACTAAACTACTTCAACTGTTTTAAACTGAATCCCGTTATCAGAGCAAGAGACAAAAGATCAGTGACTGCATCGTTAGCAGAAAAATTAGGAGACAAAACGTTTTTATGTGGTAATGAAACAACGGTACATTCATGTAATGATGATGCACATAAATTACACACAAAAGGTAAAAAAGTGCTACATTTACTCCTGGTCCCGGCAAAAATATTATTCCCTGTCTAATAAAAAACACTGGGGAAATGTTTTAAAAACGTCGCCATAATGAATTCTGACAATAACTATTAAAAAGAGTTGTCTCAAGACATAGTTAGTTTTAGGAAACCGAATGTTTAAAAAAGATCGTGGGGCACACAAACTATTAGAGAAAATGTGTTACGGCGAGTTGCGCTGCTTTAAACTACAAAACATTTTGAGTAATAGCATGTATAAATTGGTTACTGCATGTAATCATTAACATCACCATCAAGATTATTATTATTACGATGAGTTTAAAAACTGACCAGAATTCTTAAAACGTTCCCATATTTTTGATGTGGTGTCAGTTTAAAAATAAGTTCAACAACCGTGAAGAAACATGCATGATTTACATGCGGACTTGGTTAGTACAAAGTTGAATTGTTTATTAAATGGATGGATAGCATCATCATCAAACTGTGCATCATTGTTTGTATCTTTCTTGTCATGTTAAGTAATGATACAGCATAGCCTTTTAATCTAGAAATAAAAATTATGGCTGCAAGAAAAAAAAACAACGGAAAAGGATTTTTGCAAAAATAATAATAATAAAGCCTGGGAACGGACACAATAACAACTTTTTGAGACTGCCAGAAGACATTTTTCCACTAACTACAGGTTTACTACCTACTTTTTTATGTACTTTTTTATTTTATAAGGGTCTACTTGCACTGGTTTAAATTACTCGATTTTTGTTAGCTGATTAGAGAGGTCAGTCTAGCGAAAAGGTATTTTAAATTGTTACGTGAAAGAAGTTGACCCTCTCAGTCTTTCCAACCCGGTGCATACGTAATATTCCTGTCCAGTCACACTTGAGCTGGCACACTTACTACTACGCTGGGCTGTGATGATGACGTGTCGTAGTAAAAAGGATTCACGTCGACACTTAACTCCACAAGACACACCACGTCTATTGTTGTAGACATCATTAGAGGGGCACTCTTTATTTACTACATGGTTATCTATTATATAAAGTGCTCTTTCTCTCTTGCACGCATCAGTTCAGTCGCAGTATCTCTCAGGAGAAGAGTACCCTCCTAACCACACACCTTCGCAACAACAGGTTCATTATTTAAAACATGCACCTTCATGACAATGACCTAGACAGCTCTGGAATTAAATGTTCCTTGCTTTCTTTTCGTGTCTCTTCAAAATCATAGCGCCTTAGCTACTCGCTACAAGTCATGCAATCCTAAAGAGCCCATCCAAAAAAGTAAAGAAATTTTTTAAAGGAATAAAAGGGGCGCTTATTTTTCTAAGTTTTTGACATATAATTTACATTCGATAGAAATAAGTATCTTTCTGTTTATATTTGGATGAAATGTGGCGGTAAAGCTGGACACATGCAAAAAAATATTCGGGCCATTTAAATACACTTGCCACAAAGATGCATGACAAAGACAGGAAGATCATTAATTTTAAAAGTTTGTCCATGCAAGAAACACAAATACACAAACGCTTCATATACAGATTTGGAAAAATCGTTTGTTTATATTTTATTCGTGTTGCCTTGTAAATATATTTTGATTATGCTTCAAGAAAATATAATTCCAGCAATTCGCGACATTATTTTCAGCTAACCCGAACTAATCTTTATTACCGGATGATACAGGGGACGGATAAAAGCAGACTATTCTGTAGATGAGTTTGATTTAAGTTTCTTTTAAAAACACGAAAACCACCACATTTCACCGCACAATATACTTAATTTTGTCTCATCGCTCTGCCTACCTAATTCATGTATGCATTTTAAAGCCATGTGATGACTTGACATGGGGTATCTTGTAGGGAAGAAAATAAGAGCTCGCACTGAGCGTACAAATTTCAATCATGTAAGGTATATTCAAATGACGTTTGTTAGCTCTTGGATCCTTTGGTACACCTTGTCATACGGGACATCGCAAATGCCATCATAATCATAAAGATCATGTGTGCGTAGTGTGGCCGTGGCGGTAGCAGAGCTGAGCTTGTCGAGAGTATCATTTTGTGAAATTAGAGAAGTGAGCATTTCCATGTTTCCATTTTTCTTTTACGGTTGGACATTACTTCAGATTTTATTATTTGCTGCGCTTTTAGAGTGATCCAATGGAGATTTGAGTGGTTATCTTTAAGTTTAAAACATCAAGGAGAATACATGTGTTCTAAGCGCAATTATTATTATGCTACTGTAGCTGCCTTGCGTCAAGAAAAAACTAGAGTTTTACCGGAACTGAAAAACAGGTTGGTTCCTTTTAAAACATGCTCTCTTTCGAATGTGGGAAAGCCGGGATGAGCAACTCTCACCCTTGACTTTGACCATGATACTCCCTACCTGCCTCCCTGATTTCCTTACTGCAAGTCAACAAGAATATAAAATGTACTCAGCATCACCATCATCATCATCTTTTGAGGTAGCGTATAAAACTTTGTTTTCTGGTTTGCTGCATACGCATAAAATGTGATACAATTTCATTTTTTTCTCTTATCATTATCTCTATTTTTTGTTTGGGCTCCAGCTTTACGTGTCAATTTGTAATCTGACGTGTCATATTTTCAGGTACTTTCATTAATCCACTGTGATGATGGGGTTGGCCTTAATCTGGATATCCCAAGAAAGAAAATAATTTACAGTTTATAGGGTCTCCCCACAGCTTCTGTGAAAATAAGTATTGAGACGTACATATTAAGTTTCAACTTTGCAATTTTGCTGTTGCTCTTTTCAGTTTCGTTGTAATGCCTTTTAAACTTTGTTGAAACACTTTCACAGGGAAAATAAAGGCTGAACAAGTTTAATTAGAATAGTGATACCGATACCAGGGTAATGTGAGACATTTGCAAAAATTCCATACGCAAAATACCAATTTTGTTTTGATTTCATTAATAAGCATACTTTTTTACTTAATTTAGATTTCCAATTGTGCTGAGTAGTTCCACTTTGTTCTAGTTTAATCATGCCCACAAACATTCCTTACATTCTTCATTCTACCTCAATCTTAAAACCTTTTCTTATTTAATATTATCTAAATACATCAAAAATAGAATAATTTTTTCTACTGTGCTTGTTAAAAACTCGACCGCACAAAAATATTTAGATGGTTTCACATATTACACTGGCTTCAGTTGTACGAAGTTCATTTTCCTTTTATGTGATGATGTGAGTGATGGCTACATGGCTTCTTATTTAAAAGCAAGATTATCCTTTTTGAGGAAAGAAACGTCCTCAACGTCATAGTCATGATTGCCTGCTTGGATGTTGCTCATGCAGAGTAGTACGAATCTGAAATTTGAAGTGCGGGAGTGAGACCATTGCGTCATTTATTTGTTAGAAGTGTGCCTCATTCTCTGGTCCTCATGCCGCTTGAAAAGTATACAGCTAATAATAAAAGAAGAAGAGTTTCAGCTGAAGGATATTCTATGTATTCACCTGCATTAATGTATCATGATTCGTTCATACATGAATGGAAGTTACCACATTCACCAAGTTTTTACAGTATCAAAGTTATACAACAACAGACAGTAATCACCATCACCATACCCTGACAATGATTATGACGACGCGGCCAACAATGTGGAGATTGTAAATGCACTTATTTCAATTCAGTGGCTACCTGACTGTATGCTTACACCGTGCTTCACAATAATAGATTTAAGTTGGAAGAAGCAAGAAAGTACGCTATTCATCGTATCATCACGAAATCCTCTTCGTTATTCTTGAAGATGTTTCATTTTGCCCTGTTGAGGAATCGTGTCTTTTCTGTGTTCTTCTACATACACACAAGGCAGCAGCGAAATAATGAGCCTACTATGGAGAATTGAGTTTTGTGTCCATCAACTTGCCTGACTCTTTTTATATCGTGCGTATTGCTCACTCTAATCGTAATAATCATAATGCATTGGCTAACTTTAAATTGGTTGATTCGACCATCCATCCATCGAAGGAGTCTTTTATAATATCATTGCACCCTTTTGAAACATGAGTGGAGAATAGAGCGGTGTGCACGTAATGCATGGTAATAATGTGGTCATGTAGTCAAGTGAAGACGCCACTCTCTGTGCAAAGAAATATATCGCCTCAGAAAGGCTTCCCTCTCGACTTTTACCTTACTTGTCAGTTGTATAACGTACACTTGAGGAGCAGTCAGAGTTCGTAATCAAAGTCAGTCTCGAGAGACTTTGAAGACAATCAAAAGGTGTATATTTTTGCTACCTGTCATACCAACTCACTCACTCACTCACGTTCTGAATTTGTGCACACACATGCGAACAAATTCAAGCGGCTCATCATCACCGTCAACCCAACAAAGCTTCAATATATTTAGCAAGCATGGTTATCAAGTTTGCATTACTCTGTCACTTGAGTTCATTGTTTGTGTTTGTTTGTGAGTAACTTTTGTTTTGTGTGGGCCTTGGATCAGCTCCCTCCTGGATATCAAAGTCTTGATTGAGTTTGATTGAAAAACCTTGGTGATTTCTTTCTCTATGAAAAACCCTTATCCTTGAAACAGAAATGTTTGTCCTCATCGCGAAAACCAACTTAATGCCTGTGTCCCTTCAGAAACAAAATTTATTCAATTATTTTCCGATTCCTTTGATTGCCTGCCAACTTGTAAAAATCAGACCAGTCACACTTGATAACTGATAAGTTTGTGTGATCTGTAATGGCAAGTGAAGGTGATTTGTTAATTCATTATTAATTGCAGATGTCTGTTTCGTTGACTGACATGCGGAAACCATAGAATGTATTACTCCGATTTGGCAAAAAGCAAGTAAACAATTAAATTTGATGTCCTCTTTCAATAAGAAAAATTGCTTTTTCGGTATTTGTAAAAGTATCCTGAGCTTTATGTTGTGATCTCAGAGAGTTGATTTAATTTATCAGTCACCACAGTATTTATAACATTTATCGTTACCCGTGATTGAACACAGTGATTTAATTAGTTACCAAAGTTAGCGTTACCATTTACCATATTTGTTGTCAGTGCTCTAGTTTCAATTTTGATAGCAACCCGGTGTGTCAATTGTGTGAATAACTTCATTTTTAGAAGAGAAAACTGGATAAAAATTTAATAATCAATAGTTCAGGCATTTCCTTTACACACTGGAAATGACCCTTGATTAAACCTAGGGTTAATCGAGTTCAATCTACAATAAGCACTTCAAGTGCGGTATACAGTTTTTAATTTTGAAAGGACATTCCCCCATAAAGTTAAAAGGCTGGCTCTAGACTTTGTGGATCTCAGCAGCAGCATGCCCGTGGTGATGGATCCTACGGAGAGAGCAGCATCGCCCTGGGTAAGATGAGAACATCTCCAACTTTCTTTTTGTAAAGCATTGCTATATTACGAAAGTATCTAGTCAAATGGAGCTAACCCCTACACTTTCAAAAGGAAAGGCAGCGAAATCCAAGAAAATATCATTTGCTATTTCTATTATTAGTTATTCAGGACCAGTTACTGAAAAACTTGTCAGTCAATTAAATACATATGTTACCATAATTCTGATTCGTAAATTTTTCATAAATTTTATGAAGAATTAAATGGCGTTTTAATTTTTGTAATTAAAAAGGTGCGGTTACAGGCAGCAAAGTAATTTTTACTGCGAAATCGAATACAAACGTTGTTCTAGTAAGCAAGTGTGGCAGGTAGTCGGGGTTTGCCGTAACATTTAATTAACAACGTCATAGAATATATCGTGCACACAGTCGTCATCATAACCTGCTTGCATACGCATATTTTTATTCCACATCTTTTTTGAAGAAACATATTTTTTACAAAAGTAGAAACCCCCAATGCCGTCCTCTCTGAAAATAATTATAGCGTAATATATTAGCTCAGTAATAGTAATCATGATAGAGAATGGCACCAAATACCACATATCATCACGATCAACACAATCTTCTTCTCCGCCACCATTAATAGCCATTCTTTACTTGACACACATTGTCTTTCACGTGAAATGAAGCAAGCGTCTAGTTTTACGATTGTAGAAAAAATCGAGCAAGAGGCAAAAGCAGCAGGAGAAACAATGCAGCATTATGTAGAAATGCAAAATAAATATGTTTCTATTTCTCTTTTGTTTCTTCGTAAGAGCAACAAGACACAGTACACACTACCTGCACCCATTATATTCATTCACTTTTTATAAGAATATTATTATACGCTTAGATTTTGTGTCCGCAATCTGCATACTAATCAAGTAGAACATTTTTAATAAAAACAATGAGTAGACAGACATGTACCTATGTAATCTCATTATGAAGAGTCGCACAATGCTACATATAGCGTAGGTGGAGGATAATCCTTATATCAAATGTTTTATACATAATCCTTATAACATGCAGTTTTATTATTATGTCAGTGAGTGAAAAGGCACGCAGACTTGAAACATCTAATTGTAAACAATATCTATTTGTCAATATGAAATGAAGGTGAGCACTTTCTGAGGTGTTCACATTTCCCCATAAGACATGACAGCTTCGTTGGAGCATTCATAATGAGGATTCAAATCATTTGATGTGTGCAAAGTGCATACCTAACCACTTTTAAGGAGGATTAGCGACTAACTATGTAGAAGAATGTTTAAAATAAAAGTGGTTTTTTAGCAAAATCTGCTTTGTTGATGTTGCTGCGAGATGAAGGCATAAAAAGTTGACAATTACCTAAGAAAGGAGAGTGCTTATTGCGTACGAATATTGTTTTTTATATTTATTTGAGACAATAAACAATACGTGTGTACGAAAAGTGAGATACACCATCATAATCATATTTATGCACACTGGCTAACAATGATAATGGTAAAAAGATGCTAGTAGACTGGCAATGAGCATATGATGTTGTTATTGCTTCTGATGATAGTGAGGACAACGACGACGATGATGATGATGTAGTGAGGAAGCACCTTCCTTTCCCACGGTGAAATGCCACAACAGCAGAGCGGATATGATGCCATTAAATTCAACCTATTTGAACCTCTTTCTCAATCTCCTTGTATTGAGGCAATAATAAGCAGCTCGCTCGCTAACTTTACCTGTAATACATATTTTTTTGTACACACTTCAGCTATAGAATATATTTCAGGAAAATCGTACATAGCGCGGAGCAGCCCTCTTTGGTTGATTATCTATCATTATTCTTTGTTACGTGGAGCAGCTTCTTTTTCTACCTGCTTGTTTTGTCTGCTCGCTCTTACACGATTTTTCCTTTTTTCCTTTTTAACATGTGTACTGTTGATATGCTGAAAGCATTTGAAAAAAGTTTGTCCACTTTTTTTAACACAAGAAAGAGGCAGAAGGCGTTCTGAAACAAGTAAAGTCAGGTAACTTTACCTTCTGTTTCTTTGAAAAGTAGCTTGGCAAACGTCAGACAGAATGCAAACGTAAGGCTACTGAAATGTTTTCTTACTCTTTTCTGGCGGTCGAGAGCAGCGCGCACAAATTGCACTGCGATTGTTGGAAATGATGTTTGCATGCACATTTTCTTGCACAAGATCATCAATATCATGTTAAGCATCTAAAGGTGCCTTTTTGTAGCCTCCTACTTCCACCTCCAACGGCAACGGCAGATAATTCAGACGGGCTCCCTATTTTCGACTTTTTTTGCCCTCAAGAAAACTTTATTGAATTGCACTGATTTTAAGTGCAGAGGCTGCGGAAGTAGTGCAATTAAAGCAAGACAAAATTAAGACGGGCACTGTTAGTTATCCATGTAGCTGAGCAATTACTTTAGGAGAAACAGGAACAATAATTCATGGCTATTAAATAGTCTTAACTACGGCAATTGGCGTTATTAAATTATTTAAAGAGTTTAGCGTTTACGATTTGGCAATTTAAGGACATTAAACCTTTGCTTTATATTTTCACGCAAGCCGTGAGTACAAATAAGTCTACCGGTGATGTCCCATGATTAAATTATTCGCCTTTCTCATTCATGTTCGTCGGACGAATCTCTGAAAACAAGGTAGAGGAACGGATGTATCATTGATTCTGTTCGTCACGGCTCATTAGTAGATTGAAAGGGTTTTAAGGTGTAGGACCCATTATTTTCGTATGGGTTCAGCTTATACATACAATGATTAATGAACACAAAAAGTTTTGTTTCTGTATGCTCCATTCTTCACTGACGGGAAGATGTTTCTTTCTTCGTCTACCTGCCTCAAAACTTATCTTGTTGCCAATGACTTTTAAAATGAATAAAAATCATTTCTTTCGCTCCCACTTCCGACAATAACAAGCCATGATCCGTGCAATGATGGTGTCATTATTCTTCAATCAACCAAAAAATTGTACAAAAAAAGAATCACATTTTCACCATTTATTCTGTATTTTTCAGGTAGTTAAGTTTTATTTTATTGTATTGAAATCAAATATAATCCTTTTCTTACTGTCTTCAAGAGTTGTCTCTATAATTCTCTCCTTTCTTCAGTTTCATCATCTTTTCGTATTCAAGAGCAAGAACACGGCTCACTGAATCATTCATTCATTCGCCCACTCATTCATTTCCCTCTCGACTCTTCCATTCATTCATTCAGTCACATCACAAGTAGTTTCATAACACAAAAGGCAAAATACTAACTTTAGTCAGAATAGAAAACTAAATAAAAAGGAAAAGATATCAATAAAAACCTGTCTTAAGTAGGTATAGGGTATAAAGTTAAGGATGACGATACAAAAAAAGGAACCACCAGACACTCAGCATCAGTCCTCTTCTCGTCTGTCTGATTGAAAGAGTGAACACATGACGCGTCCTGCAGTAGCAGGTTTCTGCTTCTATTTTTTTAGATATTTTTCTGATGATCACTCCCCTGATGAATGTTGCTTACCTTGTAATAACTCGAGCTAAGTACGCCTGAATAAAAAAGGGTCTTGAAATCGCCTTGGGTTTTGGAGCTACTGATTTTACGAGGAAAACGGATGATGACGGAGATGAAAATGATTACGAACTTACCTTACTTCCATTAAGATGATATTGAGCGGACTTACTTAAGCTTCAACTATAAATAGTTATCGGAGATTATTACCGTACTCATAATATTATGCTGCGTACAATAATATGCGTTTTATTCAAGGCATCTTCCTGTTAATATAATGTTTATGAATGAACCCTCCTTAACTGGTCTTTGAGTTCTACCAAGAAATCAGATTCAAGATGACCTTATCCATTTTGAATGAATGGCAGAATTTCCGTTTCTTTCTCGTCTTTCTCCAAGCTACGCTCTCCACTCACCTCAGGCTCTTTGTGAGAAAGCATGCCAAATATTTAGAAAAATATTTTTTTTCTTCATTTGAAGAAAAGAAGAAAGAAGGAGACGATGCTGAATACTTCTTTCTGAAAGAATTCGCTCTTCACTTCTTATTGAATGACGATGATGATTTCTTTTCCTCTTCTGCTTTTCTTCCATTTTCGTGCACACCAAAAAATCTTTGTATTGGATTCACATTAAGCAAAGTACAGTGACTGTGTGAGTTCCCACGAAGTTTTATAATCCATATCAGTTGCATAGTGGTGGGCTCTTGGCCACACATATCTTTTACCGAAAAGAAAAAATCTTTTTTTTTTGCTTCTTTTCTCTTCTCACTTGGTTTCTTTTCCTCTTTTGCTTGATTCGGTGGAGTCATCCTCACATTGTAGCTTTTGGCTATTATTGATGTGCTCTCTGAGATGATGGTGTGCTCACTCTTTAGATTTCCTCTATTATGCAACATTCCATACGTCAACTTTACAGCAAAAAGCAACGGTGATGGTGGTAGTTGATGGGATCGGATCACGACGATCGTCATCATCTTCGTCAATAGTCAGCAATTGTAATGTTTTATAAGAAGTCTTCTCGAAAACGAATGGTCAAATCTGGTAAAAACTCTTTGCTACTTGACACTAAAGTAATGTTGTGGGCGAAGATTCTTTTACAACAAAATCAATCTTTTACATTACCTGGTTGTCTTGTAACATTTTGGTAAAATGGAGTAATCTACTCACAGTCTGTCTGAGAAGGTCAAAAATAACAAAAATGGATTCCATGTGCAGAACTCTCTGACTAAGCGAGTCGATAAAAATGAAACTGATTTAGTTCGCCGCTTTCGGCCTTCTTTGTCATAAAAGATTGTGGTTAGCCAAGAGGCAAGAAATGATTGCTAGGGAGGGAGTGAGGACATTATAAGTTATCATAGGATTGTTATTCTGTATAAGCAACGGAATGGAATCTGCCTTCTGTTGATGTTTTCAGTTTTTTGGTTGACCGCACATTCAGGGGGTTCAATTTATAATAATGTCTGTATCTCGTGGGGTCTTCCAGGCTACATAAGATCGCTTTCACATTTTGCATTTTCTCGCTTACCATTCACCAAAGAAAAATATCTCAACGGAAGTGAAGCGCAACCATCTAAAATTGATTTTTTTAGTTGAAACCTTTTAACAAAACAAAATAAATTGAAAAGTACCGTTTCCCTTTCAGATTAATCGCAATGAAAAGCTCATTGCGTCTCGTAACATTAAGCACTTATACCTTTACATAATTATGTATATCTTTACTATTTTATTTATTGTTGAAATATTATATCTTTTTATAATTTGTCACAGGGTCAATACCACTTCGCATTAAGTGGCTCATATGAAGGGAGTGAGCCGACTGCTCCCAATACTGCAACACCTGCAGACAACTGGGACACAACACCCTTGCAGGATCATCAGCTCACGCCTTTCAGCAACAGTGCCACAGACTCTCCCAATGCTCCAACTTCTGTCGGCCAATACTATTTACCACAGGTAAGGAAGCAACTAATAAACCCGTTTGTTAAATAGACCGATTCTTTTCCTCCACTAATCATTAAGAAATTAAAGTCCCCAGGACATTTTTTCACAATTACTATATTTAGTTAGTTTATTTGTTCTGCGGCCCATTGAGAAAGAAAGCTATTCGAAGGGAATTGCATATTTCTTTTGCCAATATTGTTTGAAAATATTACTATGGTAATTTGCATAAATACGAACAATTAACTAAGCTATCATCCTCCTCCAAACAATTCACAATTCATAATTTTCTGTAATTTATAACTAGCCATTAATAATTGATAATTTGGTTCTGGTGAATGGAAAAGTTAACTTGATTGTTTGTCACATCGTCAATAACACCATCCACATCCATTCTCTGCATAGCATCATACATTGTACAAAGCTGTAATTAAGCATATAATTGACCTGTTTTAGAAAAAAAATCACTGATTTATTGCCACTTTGTTAGATGTTGGCTCTTGTCTTTAAAGACATTACAACAACAAAGCAGGACATTTTCTTACATTGTACAACTTTGTTTAGCTTCAGTCAGAGTTTACCTGTTTCTGTTTGTAACACTTTCTTTTACTTGTTCGTGCTCGTTGCTATTATGCTCATCACTCACTGCGCTTTGGGAGGGAGAGAGAGGAAATGTTATAATGAAATTAAGAATGTTTCATTTACATTATTATTAGAATTCTATAGATGATGATGTAATGTAACAATTGAAGGATTTGACTAGAGGAGTACGTAATGAGCATGAATAAATTGTATATGCTTCTGTCGCAAGGCAAACCTGTGTACGTGTATTTAGGTACGTGTAGCGACCAGAATCAGATTTATCAGTTGAACAAGCTCAGCAAAGTGCAAGTTGCCATAATGAATAAATTTCAATTTTGTAAACTTTTTAAAACTTTACTTTGTCTAGATATACTTAAATAGTCAGTAAACAAACTAAAAGTTGATAGTGGATACCCATTTTGCATGGTAGATATGATTTTATAGATACAAACGGATATTTAGGAAAAATTTTATATGACACGAGAGTTAGATGTGTTTAGGGTAATATCAAAAAACAGCAATAATAATATTTTGAAGAAACAAAGGAAGGATGTGGATAATAGAATTAATATTTGTGAGGTAGCTTTAACGGAACTCAAATATCCGCCTTCTTTCCGCAGTAAAGACGAACCAGTACGAAAGGCAAAGATAAGTGAGGATGAATATATCATTCACTAACTTTTTCAAGTCCCAATGATGGTGAATTATGCGTGTTTATAAAAATGGACTTTAAAAGAGCAATTCAGCTTCAAGATACTAGGATGGTGCATGTAGCATGTGTAAGTGTGACGGGGTTATTTGATTTATTATTTATAATTGAATTGCTTCATATTGCCTCATACTTGCATTTTTTACAAAAAGAACGTTTTAAGTAAAGAAGAAGAAAAAATGAAAGAGTCATATACCTACTTTACTTGGGCATTTATATTCCTCGTAAAATGAAAAACTGTAGAGCATAACCTCCTTCCCCTTCCGCAATGCAATAAAATGACATGCGCTTCCTTATTTAAAAAATTATAAACAACTGTTTTTCACAAAACTAGGCCTCCTCTCCCTAGGCTTACACGATTTAAGTTTCAATGCAGTGTTGTTGCATGAATGTTATCTAACATGTTAATGGTTAATGAAAGATATTCTATCAAAAACTTAACCATTATAGCTTCTAATGGTGAAACCACTAAATATTTTTGCAATGTGCATTTCGACGATGATCGTCACAAAATACAAGGGATAATGTGAAAATACATTGGTATCAACTGCGTGTACAATTAATTGTTGCCTTTCACAATGATACGAAATAAATTAGCCAGTCACAGGCAGTTGGGTGTCTGAACATCTTTTAAATCATTCTTCCGTGACCTATGAGCAAGAGCTCCCTTTCACATGTAGAACTACAAGGATTCCGTTCAAAACACAAAAAATGAGAGCGCAAGCTGATAGCGAGGGTTTAGGAGCAGAAGGGGAAGAGGATAACTGGAGATGTATTAAACACTAATTCATGAACTTGTCCGAAGTGGAACACCTCACCGCCACATTTATCATGGAGTTCACGGGAGAAGCACCAAAATGATTTGTGCTTTGTTTTACTTCCTTTTTGTCTAAATCATTCTGAAATGAGCTAGGTCAACCAGCAGATGATATATTTTACACCATTTCTCGGGAAAACTTCTTTAAATGAGATACGATACGATGGCATTCAAACACAAGTTATCTGCAATAACTTTTATATCTGTGTGTAACCTGTATTCAGAAAGATAAATCATTTTACGCATTTATTAGCAGAAACACTTTCTATTACGTTCTCGTTCTGAAACAAACCGAAGCTACTTTTTTCTTTAAAACGTTTTTTCACCACAATTACATACGTATATATGCTTTCAGAGCGACATTTGTGTGCAGTCGGATCCTCAGCAGCATCAACAACCACCACCGCCCCCACAACAACAAGAGCTCAGTCCACCCTCACAAAACTGTGGTCCACCTTCATCAGGGCAACATGATCAAAATAATCAGCCTCCACCTCCTCAGCTGAGTATGAATGGTCATGTGGACTATGGACCAACGGGTGGACCAGTGGCTGTGCCTGTGTCGGTTCCAAGTATGATACCAGGACCTGGCGGCACGCTCGTTCCAAATAACCCTGTCGATTTATCCTCGCCAACCAGTAGACATCCTCTAGATCCTCATGACAGAAGACAACAACCCTACAAACACCACACGCTTCAGCCGATAGGAACGATTCTTCACAATCTTGGTACGTTTCAATTTTTTTAAAGTTTTGTTTTTCTTTTCCAACTCAGTAATTTTAAAATCATAATTTTCATGAAACTACTTACTCAGTTCATAAAAATGCGAGCAAAAAGCATAACGTTATGAAAGTTAAAGGGACGATCGCGTATTCGCGTGAGGAATGACTTTATATAAATGTGTATGTTTTTGAGGATGAGGTGTATCATATAATTAATTGGTCTCCTGCGTGCGTTCATTTCCGATTCATCATTGCAGCTAATCAAGAGTAACTAACTGCACGCACCTTTCGAAAGCAGGGTGCTTGCTCCGCTGGCTTAGATGTCATTCACCATTTTAAGTTTTACTTTACTCTCAAAAACAGCTTATGATGAGCGTCACATAAGCGATGTACCATATATAATTTTGATTTATTTGCGATCATAACTCACTTTTAGTTTATGTAGCACCTAGCAGGCGGCATTCCTCTTGCTTTAATGTTTAAAGGTACTCGACTGTGCACAAATTGGAGTACATCACCTCATAATCAGAAAGGATGACTCATCCAATAAAACTACCCAAAACTAGATAAATTATCTTTGTTCTAACATCTTGAGGCAGTACACAGGAACTTTTGTAATTAGTTAGTGAAATTTGTTTTAGAATCAGGTGTACAATGTAATTAAATCTTTGGAAAAATAATATTTCTCTATGGAAAATTACTTTCACTGATTAAGTTTAACAAGGCTATGTCTACATGCAAACTCCGCTGGCGATTTGAATTTAAGAACCTGAAACTGAAATAAAGCTAATTAGTTGGTCTACTATGAACTAATGAAGATTTTATTTACTTTGCCGTCCAAGATGAGAACCTTAATTAATTTCAGTAAACACTTGACAATGATCCTTACGGCATATCAGGAAAATTCAGCAGGAAAGTCACACAAATATCTTAATGTAAATACGTTTTAGTAAACAACGGGAAAATAGCGCTGGCGTATCTGAAATTAAATTTCTTCTTACTTGATAAAAATATAACTGCCTCTGTCTTGAAACAGTGAGGATGATAATAATGATGAGTTGCATGTCCCCCAAAAAACGTTCTAGTTTCCCAGTCCGTTCAGCTTCGAAACTAAACTATCATCATGATGAACGTCATCAGAAGAGGGAAAACGCTACGAGGAGTCGTAGCTGGAGCAAGGGCAAGGGAGTCAGAGTGACAAAAAAGAATAAAGTAGAAGCAGCAGTTGTGCAGACACACAGTCAGTCAGCAGTAACACCAGTTAGTTAGTTGGCAAGAATAAAAAGAGGAGCTAGAATGTAGAGAAAAGAGAAGAGGAAGAAAGGATGGAGAGAGAGAGGACAGAGAAGGGGGAAGAAGATAGAAGTGTGGGAAAATACCCGTGCGGCCCAGGTGTCTTTGATAATTAAGAGCACTGTAAACACTTCTGAATGATAGACCGACTGTTCGCTCATCGTTCCTTCTCTTTTCCCTTTTTGCTCTTACTGTGCGCCTCTTCTCCATCTTCGTCTTCTTCTTCCTTGTTCCTCTCTCTCTCTCTTTCTCTCTATTTTTTCCTTTCTCCGTTTCCCTTTATTTTTTTGGCCCACCAAACTTACTCACTTGCTTACTTGTTCACATCGAGTTTAGGAAATCTAGTCGCTCATCACAACCTACAACCGGGAACAGCTCCAGCCTAGACGCATACAATTAGATGTATATATTTCTTATGAAATACTATTTTTTGTCCTTCGCACATTTGGCATTTTGTGTTTTTTTGCTCCCACTATTTCTCTCTCTGTTCCAGATAAGAGATCATATAATGAAGGATGGAGAGAGTTATTAAGGAAAAAGAAAAGGGAAATCATCGACTCCTTTATAAATAATAGATGTTTCCTTTCAGACAGAGCACTACTCTTATTCGAACATTTAATGTGCACTACGTGTGGCACCCACTGATTACTTTGGAGTAGTAGCAAGATTCTTATTCTCCCTATCGCATCATTATAATCGTCAGTTAGCTTGTTACCTACTCGAGTAGCGAGCAAACTCACTCTCTTTAGCTACAAAGATTTTTTGTTTCTTCAAAGTACAAACATGTCTTCCTCTCAGAGTTCCCCGGTGCGGGTGCAGACCTGGTGGTTGAAAAATACAAAGAGGGGGGTCTTGGGTTTCAACCACCGCAGCTTCACCCTGACTACTGTATAGTCAGGGTGCATAGCTGGTGGTTGAATGAGTAT